>CABHPQ010106713.1:0-23887 GCA_902168405.1 Peromyscus aztecus
CACACACACACACACACACACACACACACACACACACACACACACACGGGCTCTTCTTAAGTCCAAGACTGTGAAATTGAATGACTCTGGGGTCACAATGCCTGGGTTTAAATTTTAGCTCCATGACCAATAAAGAATCTATGTGACTTTGGGCAAAATACTTAACCTCTTTATGTTTTGTTTTCTTCCTCTGTGGTGGGGAAAATGTGAGCTCTTACCCAATGGACTTGTTAGGATGGCAGGAGTTAGGACCCGATGACCTTGAAATGGTGTCGTAGTGTACGTGCTCTGTAAAGAGCAGGCTGACAGCTATTCTCTACCCCTCCAACATCCGTTATCAATACTTCTCTCCATGGCTCCAGGTCCTGAGAAGCTGACCCCTAAGGGACCATTCCAGAAGTCTCAGCCACTGGCTCCAGGCCGTTTGCCAGGAGATCTAGAACAGGGTTTGTATTCTAGCTTTGCTCCTCCTGGAATCCACCCTCCCCCTGAGGGATCTGGCCATGGCTGGGTCCTTCCTTACACAGCTAGTGTGAACAGCTGCAGGGCTTGTGCGGCAGACCCTCCTCCTGGTACATCTGGCTTTACAGCACCCTTGCTTCTTAAGGGCTGGAGATGATACCACCACCCCCAACCATTACTAACCCCTAGTTCCTCACTGTGCTTTGTTAGTTCCATGATTCTTGCCTCCCACCTCTAGAAATTACTTCTTCACTAAATGCATTTTAGTTCATTGCTTTTGAGTGAGCACTTGCTTGCTGCTGGGACCCTGGCTGACACGGCTGAACATTATTAATATATGTGTCCTTCTGTTCCTAACAGTATTGCAGTCAGAGGAGGTTGTCAAGCATAAAGGTGATCATTTTATTGAGCATGCAAGGCACCAGACAGCTTTCAGGTTCTTCTGAATTATGAATGCGCCAGGTTTGCTAAGCTATCAGAGAGTCACAGTGGTAGAATCTAAAGGATGGGGTGTCTACTTACTGTTTTATGTATATGATAGGGTGTCTGCTGCTTGGAAATCACACGAGGCTGCGCATTGTTGGGGGTCGTTTGTTTGATTGTGTTTTTGAGATTCCTGTCCATTTGAACCTTTCCTCTGTCCAAAGCATGTATGAGAAATGCCTGTCTGATTTTACTAAATTCCTACCCGGCTGTATTGATGAGTCAATTATCTACTCTTTATTTAGATATGTACTAGGAGCTCAAGTTCTGCCTCGAGTCGGGGGGAATAGTCGGCAGGAAAAGACACCATCAGCAAAAAACCAGAAACGTCACAATTCTCTGGGAACTTAGCTGTGTAATTGGGAGAAATACAATTTGATCCTCTAATTACAGAGAGAGAGAGTAAAATGGTAGCTGTAACATGTATGATGGAGGGAGGCACGTGGTACCCAAAGAGTCTTTGGTAAGGAAAGTTCAAGTAGCCGGGAGGTGAAAGAAGGTGTCTCTAAGATTGTGAGAGAAGCAAGGAACCGAGGAATAAGATTGGAAAAGGAGGAGCTGTGGTGACCATTTGATAAGGGTCGGGGTGGGGAGGGGTGGGGGGGAGTAGCTAGAGAGAGGGTCGTGGGGCTGCCAGGCTTGAGAAGAGTGGGAGAGAAGAACAGGGCTGGGAAGAAGCTAAAGTGGGGACAAGATGGGTCCTTACGTGACATGGCCAGCTGTGGCTAAAACCAGGAAACCGTTAGAGGACTTCAAGTAGGTAATGACCTGACTGGGTTTGAGTTTTGAAAAACTCCTTTGATCTCTGCAGGAGCTGTTCTTCTAGACTCCAGGATTCCAGACGGCCCAACCTTCCACCACTCCCCACGCCCTGACTGAAATACGAATAGAAAACAATCACTAGTTTCCTTGCAGGTGATTAGACTGAAACGGAATTAATTCCTGCTAATCAAAAGGATTCTTCTCAAGGCCCCAGCAGTGACAGGTAATTTCAAGATGAAATCGTTACTTGTGTCTGATTCTAATCAGTCCCCGCTACCGCTACCGCGTTTCAGCAAGTCAACACTGCTACATATTTTTGTAACTTTCCAGTAATTTTCATGTCACAGCTGTCACCGGGCTCCCCGCTGGACCCAAGTACACACAACTAATTAATCAATCAATCAAGAAGGAGAGAAAGTCATGCCTGATGCTACAATGAGAATCTCTGCTTACTAAACTCAATGACTGGTTTCAGCCAGAATTAAAGAAAGGCTATCTTCCTAACAGGAAGCAGGGCTTTCAGATTAAAGATAATGCCTAAGCCTTGTGGGCTTGTCATTTAGGGCGTGGGCATTGTGGTCACTGGGTTGGAAGGAAGCAGATCTATGGATGGGACCCTGCTGCTTTGTACCTTGTACTTTGTGAAAGGAAGGAGGGGTGCTGGGAGCCCAGAAGTGAGGACAGCCAGTGAAGGAAAGGTCTCCTGGGTCAGGAGTTAGATCTTGGGCTCCTGCTAAGTCACAGACCCACTACATGAATAATTGGGGGCAAGTGGTTTCATGTTATAGGACCTCTGTCTATGGAAAGTATTCACGAGAACAGACTGTTCTTCCAGGGACACATGCTAGTCAGTTTTCTATCACTGTCACGGAATACCTGAGATGATGGATTGTTTTTGAAAATTGATACTGGAGTAGCATGAGATTGAGGTGGACACTGAACAGTTAACTGTGAGGCATCTGAGGGAATCTAATCAGCTTTCAGATGGTGACTCGGCAGATGCCTATGAAATATAAGTTTTGGGTGGTTGTCATTACCTCCGAAGCTGAGAGTGCCAAGTAGAGACATGAGCAAGTGCTTCTTGCCCCGGGTCAGCATTCCTAGCCCTGCTGACCTCACCTACCCCCCCCCCCCCTCCCGGGCTCCCCCCCCCTCCGCACTCGGCCTTCAGGCTCGATTAACTCATTGCAGCCATGTTTTCAGGATCACCTACACATCACATCAATATCTGCCCTGTCTATCCCAAACCTTCCAAGACCCTTGCTTCCACCTGGTGTGATCCTGAGACACAGGAGGAGCCATCTAGCCCTGACATCAGGCCTATGTCTCTGGACATCAGCTCTCTGCATTATAAAATTTGTTCATCACATCAGTGCATAATTTCTCAGATTTTTGTTGTTGGTGGTTTAGTTTGGTTTGGTTTAGTTTCTTTTGTTTGTTTGTTTGTTTGTTTAGTTTTGTTTTCAAGATATGGTTTCTCTGTGTAGCCTTGGCTGTTCTGGAACTCTCTGTAGACCAGGCTGGCCTCTAACTCACAGAGATCCCCATGCCTCTGCCTCACAGATGCTGGGATTACAGGTGTGCGACACCATCGCCTGGCTAATTTCTCAGGTTTTTTAATACTCATTCCTCTGAGTATTAAATCTAAGTATTTCAATCTCAGTCATAGGGTAAAGGATCTGTAATTTCATCAAAAAGGAGGAAGAATAGGAAAAAAACGGGTGCTCAAAGAGGAAAAGATTCTGGACAAAGTTCTGCTATTGTGTTTGTTTAAGGTATACATGGAAGGAGCGGGAGGATGGCTCCGGCAGTAATGTGCTCTTCTCGCAAGCAAGCGAGAACCCGCTTTTTAAAAAAAAAAAAAAAAAGCAAGCAGAGATAAGTAGATCTCTAGAACTTTCTGGCCAGCCAGCCTAGTTTAGGTGAGCTCCAAGCCAATCAGAATCCCTGTCTCAAAGAAAATGAACTGTGTTCCTAAGGTTGTGCTCCGGCATCCACATGCGCATGCACACATGTGCGTGCACCCCCCCCCCCCCCCACACACACATGCACATAAGCCTTGTACCTAGCAATTTCCAAATTTCCTATCCTAGGAAGCAGTAACAACAACCCAGAGGGTGAGTGGGGAAGCAAAGACTAAATACAGATGGGTCAGACATCAGGGGAGGGGCAATATTTGAACCACTCAGCTCTAGTGCCTCTCTCAGATACTCAGAGAACACGGCAGGAAAACTCACTGAGCGAAGAAGTGAGAGTAGAAATGTGTGGGAAAAGACCGGTAGGGGTATGGAGGACCAGTGTGGGGTGAGGAAGGTTGTGAGAGAGATTGGGTGGAATAGTTGGGGGAAACATCTCAGCGACGAGTCCGAACAATGCATTTCTCCTCAAACCGGAAGAATTTCTCCGAAATCTGAAAGACAACAAAAAGATGTGGGTTTGAGAATCTCCAGGAGCCTGAGTGTGAGATGGAAGATGGAGAACCAGTGTGGGGTTCTGGAGGTGAGGAAGCCTCCACAGTTCACTGGGCTGGTGGATAGGGTAGGTACCGCAGCCCTGCACAGTAGAGATGTTTGTGGCCTGTAAAACAATGAAGGCAAACAGGAAGGCACAGCAGTGGAACGTTCTAATCTTTCCCCTTATGATCATTGTCTGGGTACATGCTCTACGTAATTTTCAGTGCCCACCCCTGACCATTCCTATTACAAACAGCCTGTGTGAATGGTGGAGAGCCAAACTTGGCATCCAGTGAAGTCTGGCTGCATGGGTGGAGGGGGTGGCACTGGGGGGGGGTGTTTTCTGAATGCAGAGGTGTCCACACCCCTCGAGAAGACTTAGGCAGCCTTTTCAACTGCTTCAGACAATTTCAGTCTGCTAAAGCAAATACTCAAAGCAAGTCGGAATGGAAAGCTCTCTCTTGGAATCACAAAGAATGATGTTTCCCCCCCTTCTGCTGCAAGTTTATCTCAAGAGAAAAGAAAAAAGCTGAATGAAGTGAGTTTAATAGCAAAATGAAAGGCAGTTCTTCTGAAACATGGGGTTGTAACACTCTGGTGTTCCCAGTCAATGAAAAATGTGATCTATGCTGTGCTTGTGGGATGCTCGGCCTAAGTGCCGACAAATTAATTGAAAAATATCCCAGATAACCCGCATGGCAGTGAGAGCCTGAGGTCGCTTCAGAACAAAGGCAGGAGAGTGCTTTTGTTTGGTTGCAGGTGTGGGTGACCTTGTGAGAAGCACACTATAAATTGCTGAAATTGTGGGTTGATAAGCCAGGCTGACAGATCCCTGTCACTCTCCCTCAGTAACAGATGGGCTCACCTTCCTGAAGTCTACGGAGGCACATACATCAAGAAGCCCATTGCCGTGCCCAAGCTTCAGAGGCACGCACATTTACAAACACCCAGAAGAGAGATGGGGATCCACACTGCGCCTGCCCACAAGAATTCACCTTCCTTTCCATGTCCTTTCTGTGTTTTTCTCTTGACATTTTATTGTTTCTCTTTCCTTCTTGTACATGGAAGAGGCATTTAATGACGATGCCTGGGAATGGTTAAGAAACAGCGCAGGTAGAGAAAACCCATAATACACAGTATGGTTCTTACAGCCTTTCTTTGTTTCTCAGAGCTAGCAAGTACAAACTAGAGGGGCAGGAAGACAGACGGTGAGTGGTGATAGATCATGTTATAGAAAGAAAACAGGGCCACAAAAGGAGTTTGGCCATGGAATGTCTGTTGCTATGACATAAAGCAGAGGTGGGAGAGGTAACTCTAGACTCCTGTCAAGAGAAAAACCACGTCAGGGTCCGTAGCAGTTATTCTATACTTTCTCTGGGAAACATCTGAATTTTTTTTTCATCTTCTTCATGTTGCACACAAGAAATGATCTCCTCCATTTCCTTCTGCAGCCTTCCTGACTAGGAAGAAGGAAACCCACCAGCAGGGAAGCTCTCGTGTCTGAAAACTAAGAGGAACAATTTGTGGCAACACACTGACATAAATGTCCTAGGAAGTGCATGTGGGGTTTGGTTGAAGAATTAAGAGAATTTGGAGTCAGATTAATGGGGGCATAGACGCCAGCTTCACTGTGACCGTGTTGTTTTTCATTCTGTAGGCCTGTTTCCCTGGGTGCCAAGTAGAAATACTAGTACCTAGCCAACACAGTTAAAATGAGCATGAGATATACACAGGAAAAGCCCATCCTCATACAGTGTCCGCTGCGTAGAGAGCTTCAAACAATCATAGCTTTCCTTCACAAAGGAGCATTTCAGTGTATTTCTGAACATTTAATAGAGTCTATTGTGTCACGGGAGAAAGCATCCTAGATAGGTAGAAAAAGCATGATTTAAGTAAGCATAATGTGTTTGGGTTCTGGAAACAAACAGCTTCCCAGAAGCACCACAGTAGCTGTGTAATTTCTAGAAAGTGCTCAACCACCTGGATCAAAAGACAAAAGATGATCCGTCTGCACAGACATTGTGAGGAGTAACTAGTGTTTATGAACATAAATAAAGATTGTTCAGATTCTGCAGAGAGTGGAATTGGCTGGAATATGTGTTTCTGTGTAGGGAGGTTTATTTTAGAAAACGGGCTCTCTTGTGATTAGGGACAGGGGCTGACAAGTCTGACACCAGAAGTGGAGGCAGTCAGTTAGTGACATGGGGAGACATGACATTACAGTTCAAGTCCAGAGTCTGCCACAGTAAACACCAGAAAGGTCTGGAGCCCAAGTTTAAAGGCCATTTGCCATAAAGTTCCTCTTATTCAAGGGAGATCTATCTCTGGTTCTATTGGGGTCTTCAATGCCCCATGTGAGGCACACTTATGTTCTAGAGGACAGTCTACTTTACAGATTGTCCAGTGCATAATAACCTGCAAAAGGTGGTAATTTCTGTTCACTTTGGACTTCAGAATATTACTCTATCATACTACATGCAAAACATTATAGAAGAGCAGAATAAACTCTGACTCCATGCTGCCTTTTAACTCAGATCTGCCAGTGTAAATGTCTTCAAAATGATGAACCCACCAAACTCTCACAGAAACATCCAAAATCATGTTTGAACATGTAACTGAGCCCTGTGACCTAGCCAATTTGACAGGTAAAATGAACCATCTTAGGTCATTTCAAAAAGGCTCACCTTTTTAAAACAATGCAAGCATCTGATTAAACCAGCTTTGAGAAATCAGAGATGGATGTCCTGATGGGGAAAGGCCTTTCTTCAATTAGGTCTGGATCCTCAGGATGGGGGCAAAGACTCACCATAGTGATGAGGCATTTTAAATGTTACAGTGCAAGCATTCAGCACTCTGACTCCCATCACAGTTAATGCCTGGCTTTGGATCAACTGTGGATGTCTCCACTACTAAAGGAGAGTGCCCGTCATGGCTTCATGCAATAGCTCTTATTGCCCTTCCAACATGATTCCTAAAACACGGGCTAAGTAGGAGCTGTTACCTAACTCTAGCTTAACGATTAAGGGTAAGTCTAACCTTCATATTCTGAAAGTGACAAGAGGAATGGATGACAGTTTCTGGTGCATTTTCAATAGAGTGCACTGCCTTTTTCACATGTACCAATCATTTTGAAACTGCCTATAAAATGCCAGTGTAGGTTGTTTCTGCAGGCTGTATACTGAACACCCTTCTAAATGCTCTGCTTAATTTCACCCCACATTGTAATTCATTGTTGGCCTTTTCTACAGTGAATTGTTGGAATTAACCAATAAATCAGCTGGAAAAGACATGCCAATTTCCTTCCCAGTTGATAAATTACAGTGTGGGGTTGGCATAACATGTTTTATTGTGTATGCGTGTGTGAGTGTGTGTGTGTGTGTGAGTGTGTGTGTGTGTGTGTGCACTCAAGCTCACATATGCACATCTGCTGTATAACCTACTCCCAAATTTACTTTTCAAGAAATGCTGAAATCTTAAAGTTTCTCTATTACACGCCAGTTTTAATGGGAAATAAATAGTATTAAATTTCTATCTTGTTATATAAAGATCTACTTGATCAATCAATGAGTGACAGTTATTGACAACTGGAACATAAGATTATTCTACTCACTCATAAGCATTTACTATAAAAATTAATTTGCTTTCAGTTCTTAGACTTAATGTGGTATTGGGCCTTGGGATTCTTTACCTCTTGGGCCTTAATATTCTTAGTAATTACCACATTAACCCTTTTAAAGATCAATGCTCCCCAGTAATGCAATTTCAATAACTTAAAATTTGTGCTGTAACATTCTTCCTTTAACAAAATATTATTGTAACAAAAATAGTAAGAATTTCTTTAGGGTTGCAATATTTAACCATTCTAGAAGAATGGTTAAAAGAATATAAGAAATAGAATTGATAGCTAATAACTTCCTTAGGCACTTAGACAAAGGCAAGAGACTATGGTGGTCAGTGATAATGAGGAAGATAGTTTTGTGTGCTCTTGGGAAACCTCTGTGTCATCCATACACATACATCATGCCTCCTTCAGATTCATCATACTAATGCATTACAGTGTAGGCAAAGAGGTCATCCAAGGTCATCCAGGAGAACTAAAGGAGAAGAAAAGGGAAAGTAATTAAGGAAAACCATGCTAGTCAAGTGAAGGCAGTTAGAGCCAAGACAAGCCGAATAATGCTCATAAACATTTTATGACATTGTCTCTTAGAGTACATGGAGTCTAGGACAAGATAAACCAAAATGTTCTTCTACAAAAATGTTTTTACAGATAATTTGCCCCATGATCTGTCACCATTCACTACCAGCATATTACTACCAGGATCAGGCCTTCTGAATATTTCAATCTTCTGACAAAGAGGCAAATATATCTAAAAGATCTGGCTTGTTAGAAAAATCACATGATAAAACACTTAGGAATTAAACTAAATAAAAATTGCAGGTAAGACCCTAGTATAAAATAGCTGAGGGTTGGGGAGATAGCTCAGAGCTAAGAGTGCAAATCCTCAGAACCCACCTAAATGATGGAAGTAGCCACACACATACACACACACACACACACACACACACACACCTTCCTGTAACCCAGGTGCTCTCTGGGGTGGAAACAGGGATCTCTGGGGATTGCTTGTCACCAGGACTGAGCCAGTTAGCTTCAAGTGCAGTGAGAGGTGTTTTTTTTTTTTTCCTCAAGGGAATAAGGTAGAGGGTAATAGAGAAGGACACCTGGCGTCATCTTCTAACTTCTGCATATTGGTGCTTCTATATCTTAAACACACACACACACACACACAAATATATACCACACATATACATCACACATACTCACTCACACACAGATGAAAAGGAACAGCACAAAAGACGCTTGTTTATGAAATCTGGGGCACTATAGGTGAAACTTTGCAAAGTATTCAACCTAATGGAGTCTGTCCAAATGTAAAAACCAAAATAGAGCAGCAGGAAGCTTACCGACTGAGGGAAAGTCGAGGAACAAGTGAATGCTTCTTCCCCTTGTGAATGAGCAGAAACCCCAGCAGGAAACAGAATCTACCACACAGGGTTAACGAGGCCCTAATGAAGTGTCTGCTTGGAGAAGCATTAACAGAGTCAAGGGATTCATGGGCTGTTAGTCACAGAAAGACACAACAACAAACCCCAGATACTGTGACAGAGCACAACCAAACCCTTAGCCTCTCCTTTATGACCTCCAAGTTCCTCTTGGTCCTTCTTGTTAACCAAACCTCACTGAGACTCAGTTGGTAAGAGACCCACTGTTGACCTCCATGAGTTTAGTATCCCAGGACCTTGAGTGGGCCATAATAGACCTTGGACTATATGAAAGAACGGCACCTGGCACAGGAAACCCAGGCTTGGTCTGGAAAATAAACACACTCCAAATACATGTATGTCTGACCCTGTAGGACAACAAAGATATCATGTCAGTGACCACAGGGAAAGCCATTGGTCCAGGACACTGAAGGATGTTCCAATGATCCTAGCTGCCCAACTTTAAAAGGTATGTTGTGCCACTGACAGCTTGGAGTGGAGCTGATGAGTGGTTAAATGATTGTGAGTGGATCTGTAGATGTACTCTCTGCTCAGGGTTCTTCAGATCCAAAGACACATTACTCATGCACCTTCCCTGTTTCTGTATTTCTTTCAAGATCTCCCTAACACATCATTCAATATTTGAGTCATCTAGGGCTTGTTTTATTTCTCTACTTTGACTACTTTTAGGAGCTCTTTTGTTGGGGATTGAATAAGGGGGAGTTGATATTTCATGTGGAACCACCACTTACATGTCGTGACTCACAGTCAATTCTCAGTTTTATAAAATGAGTTATTTTCCTGGAAATCCCTGGAACATTCAGTTGCCTTCCTCTCTTGCTCAGCCTCTTTAGAGATTGGTGCTCACAACACCTGCTGTTGTCCCCCCAACAAGCTGTATTCCTCGTTCTCATGCTTGTCAGGTAAATGTGACCTTTTTTCATCTTCAGAAAACACTTTCCCCACCAATGTGATGCTATACGAAAATCGTCAGTGTGTCCTTGTGGTTTGAAAAGCAAAGATGTAAGAACCAGCACTAAGGGAGGAATGAGCTCCCGTCCTGCTCTGCTATGAATTAGTTTGCCTGTTCCTGTCACTAGTTTTCCAGGGCTCAAATGTGTCACCTATCCCGTGAATTGTTGATCCTGGAGAAGGCTAATCAAAGTCGATTCTACTCTAGAATCTCAGACTTTCCTTCCCAAGCTGTTGCCTTCCCAACTCCCCAAACTCATCATTAGACTAAAATGAGAAAGCATCCTTTGGTGTATTGTCCTTGTTATCTGCACACGTGTACCCCTCTGTGCGCATTGTAGGCAATAGAAGTTCCCTTTTTACCTACGGAAACTCAATCAATTATTGAACAATAGCACGGACACTTTCTTTGTCACCTGTAGCATTTGCCTTCTTAGCACCAGAAGATTGGTTAAGGCAACACACTGTTCATGGTGCACATCAAAATGTAGTAACGCTCTCTCTGTGCCCATCTCTCAAATCCCAGAATAACTTGCGAAGTGAAACCTTGACTTTTGAAACGGTACCATGACTAACTTTTCTACTCCAAAAGGTCTCATCAAAAATTAGTTTGGGGCTGGAGAGATGGCTCAGCGGTTAAGAGCACTGGGTGTTCTTTCAGGGGTCCTGAGTTCAATTCCCAGCAACCACATGGTGGCTTACAACCATCCGTAATGAGATCTGGCACCCTCTAGCCTGCAGGTGTGCATGCAGACAGAATGCTGTATACATAATAAATAAATAAATCTTAAAAAAAAAATATTTAAAAAAATAGTTTGGTGCATCCTGGGCTTTCTAGCCTTGACCGGTGAGAGGACTCCAGCAACACCTCCCCAATCAGGAGCCTGCCTTGAGCTGTTGGACACTATTATGATCTCTTAGATGAGGAAGGCTGGTCCTGCCCAGTGCCATCATAGATTAAGTAAGACAAAGAGACCCACTCAAGGGCCTGGGGCAGACTGCCCCCTGACTTTGGAGGAGAAAACAAGGGCCCACCCAGCACCTTATGGCACCAGGCAGACGGGGCGCTGCTCTCATGAGCAAATGTATGATGCAGTATGGGAGAGAGACAACATGGTTCATCAGACAGGGGCATATATGGAGAGGAGAAAGAGGTGAGGAGCAGGCCGAGGTGGGTGTGGCTTGATTGCCATCCAGGACCATGGTAATGTCTGGGCCTGGGCTGCTGCTGGGGCCCATGTCTAAGTTCATGACTGATGCAGCCATGGCTCCTGATGCCACCAAAAGCTGAAAGGATAGGGCTGTCCAGAGTTGACCCCGCTCCTCACTGGCTGTAACACTAGGAAGAACTGGCCCTTCGCAGACTGAAGCACTCAGAAGAGAGGGTCCTGCACCTCACCTGGGCAGCACAATAGAACTGAACCAGTTCTCAGGGGGCATGGGTGAGCTGGCCCTGAGGCCGCGAGATTGGGAAAGCAGGTCGCTCCCCTCTCGTATGCCATGTGGTCACATGGGTAAGGGAAAAGATGTCCTCCTCCCCTAGCCATCTGCAGCAGGTGGGCAACCTGACCTCACCAGCTGCAGCACTTTCGGGGGAATAGGCCCTGTGCCTCACCTGGGGAGCACAGTAGAGTTGATCCTGCAGACAGGGGCGCAGGTGAGCCAGCCCTGAGGGTGTGAGAGAGGCAGAGCGGGTACCGCCTCGGTCATCTGCAGTGTGGTGGTGGGGGCAAGGGAAAGATGGTGGGAGCAGGGGAAAGATGCCCCACCCCGCCCCTACCATCTCCAGCTGGCGAGGGAGCTGACCCGCCCCTTTACCAGCTGCAACACTCAGGAGAATGGGCCCTGGACCTCGTCTGGGCAGCACAGCAGAGCTAACCCTGTTGGCAGGGGTGTGGGTAAGCCAGCCCTGGAGTTGTAAGCATGGGAGGGCTGTCTGCACTACTCCTCTGTCATGCATGGGCAGGGGAGAGATGTCCCCCTCACCCCTCATCCCTCACCGCCTGTGACAGACAAGGCAGCTGACCCTCCCCTTCACCAGCCGTAGCACTCAGGAAAGCGGGCCCTGCTCCTCACCTGAGCAGCAGAGTGGAACTGACCCTGCTGGCAGAAGTACAGGTGAGCTGGCCCTGAGGGTGTGAGAGTGGGAGAGCTGGCCACACCCCCCTCCCCTGCCATGTGGTGGTGAAGGCGAGGGAAACATTCCCTCCCGACCTTGCCCCTGCCACCTGTGGTGGTGGGCGAGGGAGCTGACTCTCCCCCTGACCAGCTGCATCTCGCCTGGGCAACACAGCAGAGCTGACCGTGCTGACAGAGTACAGGTGAACTGGCCTAGAATGTGAGCGTGGGAGATCTGGCCCCGCCCCTCATCTGCCATGTGATGGTGTGGGCGGGAGAGAGATGCCCCCTACCCCACGCCCTCCGCTGCCTGTGGCAGGGGGAGAACTGGCCCTGAGGTCATAAGACTGGGAAAGGCGTCCCTGCCCCTCACCAGCTGCAACACTCGGGGGAGTGGCCCCTGTACCTCGCCTGGGCAACACAGTAGAGCTGTCCCTGACAGTCCAGGTGTGGGAGAGCCAACCTGAGCAGGAGAACGGGTCCCGCCCCTTGCTCATTTCCCACAAGGGATGAACTAGCCCCAGGCAATGATGGAGAGCTCACCCTGGTGGTGAGGACAGAGGAGAGTTGGTGGACTGACCAATCCTGCAACTAACTACCCAGGCCCAGAACCAGGGTTATGAGTTAGCCCACCCCAACATCCACCCGATCCATGATCTGCGAGAGCACGTGAAGGGGCTGGTCCTGCAGACCCAAAGCTGCAGGACCTCCATGACACAGGGCAGTAACAGCATAACCAAGAGGAGCTCCAGTGAGGGCCCAGCATCGATAGGTTTAGCAGAAACCAGAGGCCTCGAACCAGACCCAGGACTCTTTGCTATGAACACTTGCAAGTAAAGATCTACGAACAAAAGGGTTGACTGCGTGACTCACTGTCACACTGCAGCTTCCATGGCGAGATTTTTTTTCCTTTTTTCCGTTTTTTTTTCCTTTTATTTTTTTTCCTTTTTTCTCTTAAATTTTATTTTATTTGGGAGGGGGGTTGGAAGAGCAGAGGGCAGATATGAAGGGACAGGGAAATGAATAGGATTGAGATGCATGATGAAAAAGACACAAAGAATAAATAAAAAGAAAGTTAAAAATATATATTAGTTTGGATGTCTGTGGCTCCTGATACCATTGAAGCCCTTGCCAATGCCCAGGGTATGAGTCGACACCTGAGACCATGTTGGTATCTGTGTCAGACGGACATTCTGCCACCGGGGCCATACTGATCTGGGTGGCCTGTGCTGCCACACAGGGCCATGGAGTCATTCAGGCCCAAGCTACTGCCAAGGGCCATGTCTGGTGGGTCCATATTCCTACTGCAGCTGGGTACTCTGATGATGTCTGTGGCCCATGTTGCCGCAGAGGGTCATAGGAACCATGTTTGTTGAAATCAGAGGGCAGAGCTGAGCTGGCCCCACCACTCACTGGCCCTGGGATATCTGGCCCTGCCCCTCGATGGACACTGCAGCAGAAAAGCTGACCATGCCCCCCATGGAGAGCTGATCCCTCCCTGCCCCACACTCCCCCCACACTCAAAAAGATGGCCCCACATCTCACTATGGGTGTGAGAGAGCTGGCCCCCTGATGGCATGGGCCTAGGAAAACTGGCTCTGCCTCTCGACCAAGAAGGGTGATCCCAGTGGCCCAGAATGACCAGTTCAGCTACCACCCAGACCCACATCCTGGGTCTTGGCTTGGTCCACCCTAACACCTACCCCATCTATGACCTACTGGAGTGGTGAAGAAATAGGTCCTGTGGAACCATAATCACAGGATCCCTATGAATTGGGGCAACAGCAGGATCTCTGAGAGGGTCCAGTGACGATGGTGTGCCAGAGTTCCTGAACCAGACCAGTGACTCATAGCAATGAATGTTCTGTGGGCGGGGCTGATTGGACAAAAGTGTATACCGTGTGGCATGCCTCAGCTCCCAGTGCCACTAAGATGAGTGAAGAGATGTTGGAAAGACGGAGGAGCAAGGTGTTTTTTTTATTGGTTTGGGGGGGTTCTTTTGGGGGGATACTGCAGGGGTTAGGGGAGGATATGGAGGGACTGGGAAGTAAGTGGAACTGGGGTGCATGATGTGAAATTCCCAAAGAATCAATAAAGAATTATGTTATAACACAAATAAATAAATAAACAGACAGACAGACAGACAGACAAACAGACAGACACATAGTTTGTACTCCCCCAAATTATGGTAACTTTTATTTTAAGTTGAGCTGAAGGTCCCCCATTTCACAAAGTGTGCTGCTCATCTTTGCCATCCAAGGGCACCATGAAGAGAAAGTCTAAAAGCAGCCGCTCAGGCTGGGGAGACGGCTCTGTGGGAAAGTGTGTCCCTCACAAGAATGAGGACCTGAGTTCAGATCCTCAGACTCCACACAAAGCCAGATGTGGTAGCCTGCGTCTGCATTCCCACCATTCCAGTGATGAGGTGGGAGGTGTAGACAGGAGAATCCCCAGGAGCTCACAGGCTAGCTAACCCGGTGTATGCAATAGTGAACGACAAAAGACCCTGTCTCAAAATAAGGTGAGGCCCAACACCCAAGGTCCCTCTCTAGCCTCGGTACTTGCTATAGCACACAGGAGTCTGCACTTACACACTGATGTGCACATATCACTCAGAGAAGTGTGCATGGAGACTTTGTCGAAGGGGATGAGGAATCATCACTACAAACTGAGAGCAGAATTCCATCAAGCAGTCGGAGCTAAGGAGCCGTTTCTCCCGACCTTCACCGAACACAAGCTGCTGTCCAGAGTGGCGCCTGCCTGGGATGTTAACTCTTCCCCTTTGCCACCCAGCTCCGCTACAGAGTTCTGCACACATCCAGGGTCCTCGATGGCTCTCAGAGAGTTGCTCTAATAAATCACACCTGTGAGCTTAATTAATGCTTATAAAATTCCTCAGGATTTCAGAATGAAAGGAGCTAGATGCCCAAATAGGAGACTGTAGCTATTGCTCCTGAGCTTTGCTTTGCCACTGAATCCAGGCTTCAGTCACAGGGTACTGGTGAGCTGCAAGCTCTGAGGTTCATTAATTTCAGCTGACTCTTAGGAGGACTTCCTGAGCCTGTGTAAATGATCCTGGGAACACCTCATTTCAATTTCTGTACAGTACATTATCTTTACTCATTAAAAAATTATCACAGTGATGAATTCTGCTTAATTTAAATTGACTTCTTTGTGGGGAGAAAGGCAATTAAAGTTAAGGATATTTAAAAGGACTCCTAGGTTGGGGGAAATTATTTCAGTGGGAAAATAAAATAGCACCTTGTCACACAATAAGTTTCTTGTTTCCTCCGGTTGGGGGAAACACGTTCTCTCTGGAGGTTCTTCTCTCTGAAACCTTTCTGCCCAAGCTGCTGTTAGACGTGTGGCAAAGGGAAACAGATTCGAACAAACTGTTTGAAAATAGCCGCAATGACTGTCCACTTCTCAAAGAAATGAACACATGACTCAAATTAATGACTTAAAGAAAAATGGGAGTCATTTTTTAGTAGAGATGAAAATATGTCTGACATAAGAAGCCTCGTGACCAATGGATGGCCTCGGTTTTTAACCTTTGTTTCCCCAAATCTCTTATTCTGGGCAAATGGGGAGGGGGACAGTTTTCACCTTAGAAATACATTCAAAAGTGACCCCTCACAATTCAGGGTATGAGCCTGGAAGTGTAGGAAGGGACTAGGGTTTGCCTTTCTAAGACTGCTCATACTCTTGGAGCTTGAAATCATCTAAGAACAGAGCTTTTAAAAATTTTATATTCTATTGTATCATGGTAGTTGGACAGTGTATGGAAAGAAGGAGTGGGGGCCAGGAAGAGCCCATAGGAATGAGCACTGGGTAAGAGCTGGGTGTTATTTTGTGGGGTTTCTGCTGAAAGCCGGAGACTTCTGCACCCCAGAGGGTGGTTCTCTCTTTCTTTCCTCATCTTTTCATTTTCCCTTGTTCCTCGGAACTCCATACAACTTCTTTCCCAGTCATTGCTTCTTTTCAGCTTTAATTAGTAAGATGTGATGTTCTCCCTGTCTATTTTTTGTTCCTTTTTATTTATTTTGTTTGTTTGTTAGTTTGTTTGTTGTTGTTTTGCCAATTGAGCCAGAATCTAACTTTCAGTGTTTAGGGGGGTTTGTTTTAGTTTTTTGAGGTTGTTGTTAGTTTGTTTGAAAGGTAAAAGACAGTATGATTTATTTGACATAGGATAAGTTTGCAAGATAAAAATATAGCATGTTCAGTAGAATTTGTACTTCAGATAAAGAATAATTAGTTCATCTAAGCAGGTTTCATGGAGCTTTTTTAAAATTATTACTTACTTGAGGTTTAATTTTAACTAGTGATTCTGTTTTTTATTTCTTAAATCTATAAATCCTTATATTTAAATTTGGGGTTCCCTCCACTATTCCTCACCTCAAATTATAGGTGATACAGGGAGTGGATCAAGGAATGGAACTGAATCAGGCTGGGTTTGTTATTCGAGCTAGTGGGTTATTTGCCTGGTCTCAATTTTCTCCTTTGCAATATGAGCATGTGGGGCCAAGTATCCTTTCCACTCATATCCAGCTCAGAAATTCATAAATTAAAAGTGTCTTGTTTGGGAATGTCCTTGCCCTAACCAAAGACGCATCATGAGCCAGAGTTGGGAGCTGTTGATCTGAACTGACTCAAGAAAGTGCCAGTGGGGGCGGGGCGGGGGCAGTCTCCACGGGAGACTGAGAGGCTGAGAGTACAGGTCACATTTTATGGCTGTTTTGGAATTTGGCAGCAAGAAGGTCTGAAGTAGACTTCGGAGGTCAAGTGTATTTCCCATCGTGTCTGTGTGCGGAGGAAAGACAGAGTATCCTGTAGCAATGTGAGCCATGGGGTATGCTGGATGCACCGTGTTGACGGCCAGAAACATGTGCCAGTGTTCCAGGTCCCAACAGAGATGACTCATCCAGCAGGACTGGGTTTGCAAGCTTCACGTTTTAATGGGTAAGCAATTTCCATGCATGAGCTGAAGACACCGCTTTGCATTTGTAGCTGGGAGTTGATGCCATGAGAAAAGCTTCAAATTCTGTCAGGGTGGGTTGCAAATCCTGCTTTCATCCCATAGTGGGTGTGACCTTCAGCAAACTACTTCATTAGATGGGATGTCTCCAATTTAATGAGTACTTACCATGTTACAGAGAGACACGTTTTCTGATCCCATCAATAAACATTCACATTTCTAAGACATCTCTAATATCAATTACAGTTAGAATGTAATTTTTGTCACATAATTGGTGTTTTTTTCTATTATAAATGAGGAAGCTAAAGTTAAGAAGAGTATAAAATCTGGCCACAGTCACATGGGATGTAGCGCAGAACACTTGAAATCAAGTCAATCTGTTCATAGACTTGGGGTCTTTCCACTCACTGCCTCATGCCTAAACATTTTCTCTTTCCCTTCAGTCCTTTCTGTCTCTAAACACTAATTTTTCCTAGAGTGCAAGTGAGGAGCACAGATTACCATACGAAGAAAATGGCATAGTACCTGGTACGTTTTAACTATCAGGAAATTGCTGCTTCATGCATTCTTCATTTGGCAGTGGTTGAAGTGAGAAGAGGAAGTAGGGGGTCCTGGAATGCAGGCGTCTATGTGCTAGCACAGCTGCCTTCCAGGGTGGCTGGACACAGCGTGTATAGCAACACTCATGGCAACAACCTGTGGCTCTTGGCTTTGTTAGCCACCGTGATTGGTTCCATATCAAGGTGTGTGATATTTGCTCTCATCTCTCCAAGCTTTGATGTGGGCATAGACCCAGTCTCCTGACCATACTCGTCCAATTACAACAGAAGAGAAAGAAGCCTTTTCTCTAGGAACCTCAGCTAACTTCTCACACTGGCCAATCCAGTGCGTCTGGGACAAGGCAATTCAGACATAACCTTCAGAACAGAATTGAGTCACTTCCATCCAAATCAAGTGGGCTGGACATGAAGAGATGAGCTTCCCAGAGGAGGTAGATAATGTTTAATGCAAAGCAAGAAGAGAGAACACCTGGTTTCTGAGGTGAGCTATGTTCTCCATCACTCTGAAGCAGATTTCAAGCACCCCGAATTAGCTGAAATATGGAATTACACAGAACTTCATTGTCTAAAGTATGTTTGGAATCAGACCCCAAGAATGAAATCCCAGCTCATGTCACTTGTTAGATGTGTGATCGTGGGCGAGATCTTTCACCTCTCTGTTTAGCGGTCCTTTTCTGTAAAACAAACATAAAAATATCGTTCACAGGGTTGTTATGGGTATGAAAGGAGTAACTATTCTTAAAGAATTTCAAGCAGTAGCTTATAGTAAGCCTTACATATGATATATATTACTGTTGTTTCCTACGATTAGGTTAACAATTAAAAATAAGTCAGATATGGACAGAGCTATAAACATATTTTTTTCTGTCTCTACACTAAGAGCAACTAGTTCATTTCCTTGTGTGGTGAATGACAAGGTGGCCCTTAGTGTAAGTCCTTTTCCTATTAACCAGGATGGTTCAGGATCCACTGCAATCCCCCAGCAATCCCCACACCCTGCTGTGCTCGTACAGTAAACCATCACATCTAATTAACACCACACGGCCACAGCAGGTCACCTGAGGACTCTGAGCTGTGTGGTTATTTTCACTTGGAGACCATAGATGGCAGGAAAGTCAGAATCTGAGGTACTGTTGCTTTACGTGGCAGAGAGCAAGAACATGCAAAGGAGAGTTACAGACTCTTTCCTTACATTAATTATAAATCATAGTGGATTCCATTCTGAAATTTTCATACATGTCCATAATGTGTTTCAGTCATATTTACACACTCCAGGGGGCTGGAGAGATGGCTCAGCGGTTAAGAGCACCGGCTACTCTTCCAGGAGACCGGGGTTCAATTCCCAGCACCCACGTGACAGCTCACAACAGTCCTTAATTACAGTTCCAGGAGACCCAACACCCTTCCACAGGCAAAATGAAACACCAGTGCACATATGTGTACACTCCATTCCCTCACTCCTGCTGTCCACTCTCTCTTCTCGCTAGCATCCCCACTTTACTTTCAGATCTTTTTTAAAAAGATTTATTTTACTTATTTATTAAGTATACAGTGTTTGGTTTTTTGTTTTTGTTTAGTTTTTTTTTTTTTTTTTTTTAATTATGGGTACAGTGTTCTGCCTACATGTATCCCTGCATGCCAGAAGAGGGCAGCAGATCTCATTACAAATGGTTATAAAGCCACCATGTGGTTGCTGGGAATTGAACTCAGGACCTCTGGAAGAGCAACCAGGGCTCTTAACCTCTGAGCCATCTCTCCAGCCAGAGCTTTTTAAGAAGATCCAGTGATTTCCCTTAGGGTTGCTCGCTTTCAAGAGTGAGGGTTAGAGAGGTCTTCCTTTGAGCAACACACATCACTTCTTAACATTCTACTGAGTAAGACAACTTCTAAAGCTGTGAGTAGTGAGAAAAATCCCTTTGTGGACCAGATGGAGAAAGACAGAAAACTCTGTGGATGTTCCTAGTCATCATGATATTGTGTGTTGAAACCGATACAGTGAAGTTCCATGTCTTTAAGAGGCTTCTTGACATATTGAATTCTTGTGGCTCTTCCACTGTGTCTAGTCCTCATCTTTATTCAAAATTGTACAGCATTGGCTTATTGTGTTTTGAACCAATAGATTATTTTGAATTTTTTTTTTGTATTTAGAAAAATGAATGAGAAAATGGAAACAAAGCAGAACCATGCCAAGAAAAAAAAACTTGATGATTGAATAATAACAATTACTCTACCTTTAATAAGAATAAATTTTAATACTCCTTCCTGTAAAGTTAGATGAGATTACATTTCCACAACTTTAGTTTTCTCTCTGATGCATAGTTAATTCATAGTTGGACCCCAATCACCCAATGTGTAGAACAGCAAGTCTTCACTGAGGCCAAGGGTAGATGCTTTGGAGTCCTGGCAGGTGGGAGGGTGTAGCTGGCTTCTGGCATAGTCCATCACTAACAAAGCTCTCCAACTTTGACCACCTGGAAATGCAATCCCATCTTGGAGAAAATTGCGGCGTGACCGCTGACATGCAGAGAAGAAAGCAGACTTACATGCTAGGTAGTACAAAGCTCTAACAACTGGGGCCTGAAACAATTATTTTTCTGCTATAAGTTGCGCATCTGGGAATGGGTCTGTGAGATGAGTATCTTTCTGTCATAGAGAAGAACTATTACAGGGCTCTGTCAAAGCAGAGTGGGTCAGGACCAACTTCAGGCTCCCAATTTAGGACCTCAGCAAAGTGTCAGATGGAAGAACCCACCCACCCACAGTTTCCAGTTCCGGCTGCTATCAGCAGAGCCTCGGGCCAGCCCCTGGACAGTCAGCATTGTAAAGCTTGTCACACTAGGGACCTCAGAGAGAGGCAGAAGACATGCCCGAATTCTTAATCCTTATGAAATTGGAAAAACATTTAGAAACATGCAGAATAGAATACAAACAACCACTTTTGCACCCAGACAGACTTAATGCATTCTGATCTAGTAGCTTTAGGTCTTTTTAAAAAGAAAATCTTTCTAGTCAGTAAAAAACTTCCCATAGCTTCATTCTTCACATAGCAGTCTTGTTTCCTTCGTTATTTCCCTAGAGAAAGTGGTGGGATGATATCCTCCATTGCTGTACAAGCAGGCGTTCAAGAAGGATGCAAAACAGTATCGCTGAGGCTTGTATCAAGGGTCCATCACACTCAGTATTCTCGTTTGCTTTAGATGCATCTATGCCGATAATGACCCACTCATTTTAGTTGGTAAGCAGCATTTCACTGAATGAATGAGCATACATACAATAACTTATATTTCTGTGTGAATATATAGTTTGCAGGTGCCGATTATTATATTTATCAGAGATCTGAGTGCTTGATTTTTTTTGTTTTTTTTTCCCTCACTTTAAACATACTATTTCAAAAGATTCAACACTAAATTCTGTGTTTTCTGGAATATTTTCTGTGTGCTCTTACTTGTGTTAAGAAAAATTATATGAAATTTCTAGTTTGCTAACAAGTTTTATTATTTACTGATTACCTTTTTTTGGATCCAATGGAATAACCGGTTCAATGTTCTCTCAGTTTGTTGCCATAGTGAATTTCTTAGGGTCATACACATAAGGCAGATGTTACATGCTGAGTAATAATTCATTCTCTTGAAGATAAAATCCTGAATTCATCTGGGGCATCAATGGTGAGAGATGTATGATTACATTCTTTTTTAGCTTTTTGTTTTTTTACGTACTTCCCTTCAGCTGAAGGTGGGATCCTGACCAGTAGGGTTGATGGCTTGTAAATGGAACTCTCTTGTGACTGTGGTAGAGTGAAACAGAAGGGGGGGTCGGGGGAGGGGCACATGGCAAGTAAAGCCCTTTACTTCTGCTTCCTTGAGCTTGGGCTCCATGCTGGAGCAGGCAACAGTCTTACATGGGAAAAAGGTTTTAAAAATATCACTCCTAGACACACATGGTGGTACACACCTGTAATCTCAGCCTTTGGGAGTCTGAGGTGGGAGCATCATGAGTTTGAAACCAGTTTGTGCCGGAACATCCCATCTCAAAGGGAAAAGGAAATCACTACAGGTCATGAGCCACATAGGCAATATCAGCAAATGATTCCTCCAGATTAACTGTTGTATGAGTACCATAAACAATTATTTAAGCCATTGTGACCAACTTTGCTGCTACTTAAACCTGAACATGTGACTAACAACGTCTCAATGATAAATCTATGTGTTCTTGAGTAGACCTTACTCCGTCATTATGTATTTTAAATACAGTGTTTCATGTATTGGGCTAATACATTATTTAATGAGTTTGTGTCTATATTCTTTGGTGAGAACGATCTAAAAACTTCTCATTAAATTAAATTTGTGTTTTTCTTAGAAAGGCCTGTGTCAGGGTAGGATTTCTTTTCTAGTTCTAATCTTTGGAAAAGTTCATAGAAAGTGATTCTTACAAGCTGATGTCAAAGGCACCTGTCTCATTCTGATATTTTTGGTAAATGACATTCTCATTGTTAGTTTAGTTTCTTAAATGGCTGTGTGTGAATATACATGTATGCACGTATATATATTTAGAATACATAAAATTTTTAATGATAATGGTAGCAATAATAATGTTTCAGAAGTTCTGGAATAAAGTTTTTGTCACATTTTCTTAGGGCCTTACTATCTTCAATGTGTCTAAAGTTGTCCCTTGTTATAGTCTTAATATTTTGTGTGCTTTCCCCCATAATCAGCCTTCTCAGCTTATATGCTATATTAATCTTTGAAAGTTCTTTTTTTCCTGCATTATTTTCTGCACGAAACATTTCCTTCCCTTTATTTCAAATGCACACTGCTGTTTTCTTTAAATGTCTCAAGCTGATAACTTTTCTCATTTTCGATCTTTCTTATTTTAAACTTTATCTATTTAAATGTCGAAATATCCAATCTTGCCTTTAAGTCTTTCTCTTTGTCCTGGTGTTCAACTAAATAGTGATTTCACACTCACTCAGCTCCAAAGATTTATTCATCAAATTCTCTTCCAATTTCTTCATTAACCCACAAGTTACTTTGAAGCACCTCTTTTGCTTTTGAAGCTGATTTCTTTTCCTTATCTTTTAATTTACTTATGATTTTATTGCACTATCTCCTGTGGACTGTAGTTGTTCCTTCAGTGGCTGATTAAATTTCTTTACCAAGGATACTGATCAGTTTTGCATATGCAAATGGCCTTGAGAAGACACATATTCTCTGTTGGGTGGAGGACCGTCCACAGCAAGCGGATCAAAGCATTTGGCCATGGTTACCTTTCCTAGAGGCTCCCCTGGCTTTTTTTTTTTTTTTATCTTACTATCTTCCAGGAAGCATAATTCAAGCATGTTCACTATGCTAGTTTACAATCTGTTTTATTTTCTTTACATGTTTTGAAAGTGTATTTTTGGGGATGCTCAGAAACAGGATGATTGCATCTCTACTGTTAAATAGATTGAAATCAGGGGCTGGGGAGATGACCAGACACAAACCTGATGTGACTTTTCCCCAGAATCATGGTAAAATCTAGACTCGCAGTGGAAATAGCTGTCTGTAACCTCAGCACCTATGCCGAGAGAATGGGGAGTGAGACGGGAGACGCTCTGAACACTCGTGGGCCAGCTTGCCTGGCATCAGAAGCAGTAAACAAACTGGATGGAAAGCAAGGACCAACGTTCAGTGTTGTTCTCTGACTTCACATGCATGCCCACGGTCACATAAGGACACACGCGCCAAGCATATATATTTACACATATATACCACATACATACACCGTACACAAACATACAGATGAAGCATGAAGTTAAAAAGTCATCTTTTTTTGTTTCTGAAAAAAATTTTAATCTGATGTTAGTATTGTTACACCAGCTTGCTTTGCAAAAAGTGTGTTTTGAACATTTGCTATAGAATTTCAAACACTACTAAAAGATACTGTGCATAACATTCCTGCCCATTCTTTTATTTTCCCTTCCCAGAAGCAAATTTATGCTTCTTGCAAATACTCTATGAGCCATTATTTTCAATATATATATATATATACATATATACACACACATTGCATGTATTCAT
>CABHPQ010106714.1:0-23035 GCA_902168405.1 Peromyscus aztecus
GTGTGTGTGTGTGTGTGTGTGTGTGTGTGTGTGTGTGTGTGTGTGTATGAACATATAAAACTCATGGGGGATATATAGCATATATATGTATATATATGCATCTCTAGTGTGTACTAATGCACACACACACCACCTATGCACACTGTTCTATTTAATTTGATTCCATGCACATCAAAAAACACTGCTATTTGCTTTCATTTACTTCAGATACTTCAGTGCTAAAATGGACTTTTCCTTGCAGCCCAATTTTATATACCCTGAAGTACAACTTTCAAGTGTCTTCATAGAGTAGATGTCACCATTTATAAGATAATCAATGTCCAGGTCTCTAACATCTATACCTGCTCCCTCCCCAAAGTGGTCTTTCTTAGAATGCATAAAATTTAATCATTTGTTTCCATATCCTTGTATAATATCTAATGAAGTAGATTGTTCAGTGCTCTTAATACCTTGACTGTTTATCAATAGGTACAGTAATGGTAGCTTGATCAGATTGCTATAACCAAATACAAAAGACTGGATGTCTCTCAAATAACACCACATTGTTCCCTTGTTTTAGAAATTAGAAATCCAAGAAAAAAAAGTGCTAGCAAGGCTAGTTTGTTCTGAGGTTTATATCATGGTTTGTAGGTTACCACATTCTTGCTGTAGCCTCATGTGACGTTTTCTTCATAAATTTATTCCTTGCTGTTTCTTTCCTATAATACTCTAGTCATATGGAATTAGCATCATCATCATTATTGTTAGTACCATTCTTATTATTTCACTTAATTTTAGTTAATTTTCAAATACAATTGCACTGAATATTTGAGCATTAACATATGAATTTGGGGCATAAGGGAAAAATTCATCTAACAACAACAATTGTGTGCAGGATGTAATTACTATCAGGGAAAGACAAATCTGATACGCTACTGTACCTAGAATTTTCCATTCTTGATCTTTGAATGCTCCTATCAGATCTTCATTTTTATCACAAAATTCTAATATCCATTAAATATTAATCACCCACAAGGAGAAAGGCTAAGAACAACTTTAAACTCATAATTAATCCCCATTAAGGAGTAGTTGAAAAAAAAAGTGGTTATCTTGAAAAAGCTGGTGAGACATTATTGGCATTGGGGATTTGTAGTGATTGAGAATTTAGCTACCAACTTAAGAAAAATGATAAGAAAAAAATGTAGTCTAGGTACCACAGATAAGAGACGATGCAAAACAGACTGCAACATTGCAGATCACATAATTTGATGAAAATGCATTAAATGAACTTGAATTTTTTAGAAGTAATCAGGGTATCAATCAAAATTAGAAGGGACCCTGACAAATTTCCTTATGACTTCTCTCTTGATATATTCTCTGATACTACACAGCCTATAATGTGCTTTTTATCCACATTATGGAGGAACAGATATGACAAGACTCTTGTTTACTTGGAGTTTTCTCACAAACTCTCAGTAATCTCCTCACACAGCTTCATTGGTGGGCTGTGTGGGCATGCAATATTTGGGCAGAGTGAATAGTCTCTCCAAGGCTTTCAAATGGACTATTTGTTTAAGGGATTTAACAGCAGTTCTCTGTGAAGACTCCCTCCTGGGAGCAACTGAGTATGCCCAATTAAGGTAAACACTCAGCCTAATTATCAGAAATAGCTGTGTAGCAACATATGCACTGTAAATAACCAGTTCAGAGGTGTGATTTTTGTGATGACTATTAGAAGTGAGATTCATCACACTAGGCTCTTTACAGAGAAAGTACTATAACATTTAATAGCCTCCTCCCTGGGCTTGTAATAATTTGTCATTGTGGATGCATGTATGCCTATTTAAGAAGCTGCTTTCCCTATCACATCTTCCATGTACAGTTTTAACAATTGTTGAACACAACTAAAGACCATAAAACTGAAGCAGCCGTGGTATACCATATTCCTCTTGATGTAGAAACACAGACTTACAACTCTAGAAATCCTCGAGTTTCACCATACTGCACATGAATTAAACATCACAGAAGGCTAAGTAAGATCCTTAGCCTCAGGTATTGTGTTAAATATCAACATTATTTAACCCTTCATTTGGTTTAGCCTAAAAGGAAAATATCATAATACTTTGAATTACAATAGGTATGACTATCATAATATATTTAAAGATTTGCATTTAGACACAGGGTCTTTTCATGTTCCATTAGGCTATTATTTAGCTTCAATTCTGTTTTCAAGTAAATATTGCATTCTATAACTGAGCCACTGTGAACACTACTTAGCCCTTTTGAGATTCAGTTTCCTAATCCACAAAGTAGAAAAAATAATTCCCATTTTACGAATTTGTGAATAAAATCACAGTAAGTGAATTACTCAGCAGAGATAACTTGATGCATAATTACATGGATAATAAATAATGGTTAATATTACAGCAATATATAACTATGAAAACACAGATCAAAACGGGGCCTCCTGCTATATAGAAGATGGGTTAAGATTGATTATTTCATAATGCTATCAGGAACAGTTTGAAGAAATGTTGGAAAAATGATGAACTGTAAGGAGATGGAGAGAAATAAACAATATTTGCCAATAGATTTTTTTTAACTTATATCCTGTGCACCATGACTAAATACACTGTAAATGTTTTATAAATTTTTATGACATTCCTTTGCATGGTCTTATTTTCATTGTTGTATGTTTTAAGTAAAAATAATAAATCACTAGCATACTTCTAGTAATTTATAGACTAATTATATTCTTTAAATTGATAAGGAAAAAGAGCTATTTTAGTTCCTGAAAGTGTGCATAGTGAAGCATTTTAGTTAACAATTTATTAAGTACCTATTATTTTATTACGTTAATGACAAGGTACACATCTAAGCAGCCAGAAGTGTACAATATAAGACAGTTCAAGCAAAGCTGAAATGTGAACAATATAAAGAATACATTTGTTAAAACATGAATATGAAAATGACTGCAAGAATTTCAGAAGTGGGCAATGTTAGAACAGGCAGAAGAGGCCATTAGGCCAAATGTTGACAGTCTGATGATGAAATATATTTCTACTACAAAACTTAAACATATTTGTGCTCGTGCAGTAACTACAAATGGTTGGACTTGTTATGCAAACTCTTTAACTATAATTGCAACATGAATATAGCTTCATTAAAATCCTCATGTCATTTTTTCTCTATCAGTGATCCATCTATCTTATATTTTTTTTATGTGTATGAGTGTTTTGTCTGCATGTATTTCTGTGTATCATGTGCATGCATGGTTCTCACAAAGGTCAGAATAAGGCATCAAATCCTCTGGACCTGCAGTTACGGTTGTAAGCCACTGTGTGGGAGCTGGCAATCAAACCTGGGTCTTTGGCAAGAACAACAAATGTTCTTAGCCTTTGAGCTATCTCTCTAGGCCTCTCTATCAATGATTATAACACAGCAGAATTATCTAGAAAACTTTAATGGATAGCCAATAGAAAGAATACCATTCTCAAACATTCCATACTTATCTTAGCATAATATTATATATTCATTTAAGTTCTCACTCACTTCCAAAAAAAGGATAATTATTTTAATAGAAAATGAGTTGTTCATCATGCAAACATGATTTTACTTTGAGGATTTTTCATTTGCTAGAGCATAAAACCATCCACAATTCTTAACTTTCTTATATTTAAGACAGATTTCATACAGATAAATCTTCAACAATCTTACATATGAGTAAGGTAAGGAATAGCAGGCTTGAAATGTTTCATATTTCATAAATAATATTATAGAAAAGTACTGCAATCTTCCACATGACTTTTATGCTATTTTCCCTTTGGAAATTTGCTGTGTCACATAAAACCATACAGAATTTTAGTGTTTGTGTATTTAAAATTCCCTCCAAGTCTGTAACTTACAAAGGATCAGAAAAGCCTTCTAGGGTATACATTCTGTTTTAGACCCCATAATGCTGATCATATGCTATTAGACCATAACCAACTCAGAGATTCTGCCCCTTCATCATTTACTTATCTAGAAATTGTCACTGTGCTGCCTGTAAGATGTTGACTTGCACCCTTCTGCTTATGCTCTGTGGCTTTTAATGTTTTACATATTTTAGTACATTTAATGAGTTCAAAAGGCTCATTGTTTAAAACGAAGTGTTGAGTACATGAATTTTCTTAGCATAAAAGCTCTACAACACAGAAACTTACTGTTTAGTTGCATTGCTCTTTTATTAAGACTGAATAAAAATGTAAAATCTGAAAAATAAGCCAAATCAAATCTATACAATTTTCCTATGTTTTACTAAGCTGTCTGTAAGTAGTACTTCTGATATAGCATAAGCAAAAGAATCAGTTTCTTTATCAATGCCAATATAGCACTTAATTGAAATCAAGTATTAATATACTCAACACATATTTATAGTTTTGTCTACAATGTATCACAGAATATAGATATTTATGTTGCTGCCTCGGTTTCTATATGCCTACATTTAAATTATTTATATATTGATTTTTGGATACAAATAGTCAATGCTTGCTTGAGTGCCAGAAGCTGGACCAAGTCAATGTTCAGGTTATAGATGTCTCCATTTCCTAAAATCAGTATTTTAGGTATGTAAGGACAGAAAAATATATTGTGTAACAAAACACTTTGAAACAAATTTATCCTATTGATTCTAGTGTGTTACTGTTACAGAGCTTCATAGAATTCCTGCTGTGTTTTAAAGTGGTGCAAATCGTCTTTGACCTTTATATCCAAAACTGGCAGTCAGAAATGTATTTGATTGTTTTCCAGTTTTGCATTCCCTTCTCTTTAATCTGTCTCAGTCTGATATCTATAATAATACTATGAAATTTCTCTGATCAAAAGCACCAATCACTGATAGCCAAACCCAACATACATCTAATTGACTTCATTCTTTCTAAGAACTTGGGTAACATCTTTTTTTTTTCCTTTCCAGAGTAACAGCCTTATTAAATTCCTACCTCTTAGAATTATATATGTGATTCTGTGTCCAAAACTCCTAGGTAACACAGAATTTATATTATTCATCACTATACTTTCAATATAAATTAATAAAATAGATATAGTGAATACAGAAATTATTTTTGAATATATGAACTAACTACAATGAGAATTTGAATATTGCAAGGTTTGTTAGGTACAAGCACTGAAGGAGGAAATTGAGTTGGATTATTTTAAAGGCAAGAAAAATACATATTTAACTTCATGAGCCAATATTTTCCTGTGTAATTTCCTAGTGAATATTAATATTTACACAACTAAGGTGAGTGGTCAGGTATATAGAAATGAACATGACTAGAGACTGAAAAAGAATGTGAAGATTTGAGTGGGAAAGATACAAGGAAAAGAAATAGAGATTCTAAGAAATATAATATGGGTGAGTTGGATTTCTGGGGTTCTTTTCAATCACTGCACGGTAACAAAATCAGCAATCTCCTCAAGATCATCAGTATTTCTAATGTTTTCCATGCCTACATTGCTAACACTTGCCTATGTAACCTTTTTACAATTTTCATTTCTGCAGTTATTTCTGTTTGTGTAGCTGCACTTAGGCATATCTCTTGTACAAACTGTTCCTTCCTTGGTCACTCTGTACTGTTTCTATTAAGATTTCCCTTTACTTGACCTCTGGAGCATTAAATGCAGCTTGAGAGGTTTGTTTGCACTTTGTAAATAAATAAGTTTCTGATACTAGTATGAGAAATACCACATTAAATTGCTTATGAAAGATGTAACATAGCTTCAAATAAGCCTCTATAGTTCAGTGTGAGTCCTGGTGATTTTCAATTTCAGGGTCAATTTAAAATCAGTATTTGTGTTTTCTTTTCATGATATCTTAATGTGAATAAAATTGACTTTCATACAAATAACAGTCACATGGATTTACAAAAATGTGTTATTGTGGAAATGTCTCTCATTTTGGAAAAAAATCCCAACTCATTCCCTTCTCCTAAATTACGTAGTCTATATTTGGCTAGTCATTCAAAACATACATTCCAAAATTTGTTGTAACCACCAAGTTGCCATGATTTTTTTAGGTTCCCTCTAAATGTGTGTTTGTGTGTGTGTGTGTGTGTGTGTGTGTGTGTGTGTGTGTGTGTGTGTGTGTGTTTTCTTCTGCAGAACCTATAATATTAATATAGGCCATCTAAAATATGTTATGTACTATTGAAATCTGTCTATACTAACTGACAAAACTATTATATATGTATACAAAATGCTCTTTGAAAGCATTAATAGCAAGAGGAGTGATGCTCTTTCTCCCTGACAGTTGTAACTGATTCTATTTGTGAGTTACTCATGCCACTGACTCATCCATCTCTGCAGGGCATGAAGACTAGAACTGATGAGGGAGACCTCGCTTCCAAAGAGGATTTCTGTTGCCCTTTCTTTTCATCTTACTAACAGATTTCCTCAGAGGAAGATCTAATATTACAAACTTCAGTAAATTTCAATGTGAGCCAGGTTCGTTTAGTATCATTGTGGTTTGATGTCTTAGCTATTGATAACCTCAGTGGGGCTAAGGTGGCTAAGAACCATATGGAAAATGAGAATGAGTGATAAACCACCATAAAAGCAGATAATAAAACTGCACAGTTATTTTTAAATGACCACAGATGCCATGTGACAAATGATGCAAGAGATACATATTCTAGAGTGTCAAAAAAAGAAAATAAAATTCTTGTTTGGATTTTATTTATGATCTTTTTTCCCACAAATTATGGACCATTTGTCATACATTTATTATATAAAATTATTTACAATCATTTATGGGTTTATAGATATGGAAGTTGTGTTTGTGTATTAATGTGATACATGCTGTGTACGTGTGTGGGGGGGGAACGACTCACATCGTGTGTGGAAGCCAGAAGTTGATTTGGAATGTCTTCCCCTAGCTCTTCCTACACTATTTTTTTGAGACAAGGTCACTTACTAAACCTGAAGTTCACTGTTTCAGATACACTAGTTGGCCAGCCTGTCCTTGTCCTCCCAGTGCCGGGGTTACAGGTGCATGTCACTATGTCCCGCTTTTACATAAGTGTTTTCATAGCAAGCACTTTACATACTGAACAGCCTCTCCAGCCACAAAAAAAAATTGCTTAAAAATAAAATATCTGATAATGTAATAAAAATTAGAAATCGAATAGAGATGATTATAAGGAGGAAGATAAAGAAGGCCAGAGTCTCAATTGGCTATCAAAAATCTGAAAGCTGATGGGAACTCAGAATTTTCAATGCCCAGATAGGACAAGACTGTGTTTACCTCACTCTCAGACTCTCAGATTGAAATCTCTCTCTCTTTCTCTCTCTCTCTCTCTCTCTCTCTCTCTCTCTCTCTCTCTCTCTCTGTGTGTGTGTGTGTGTGTGTGTGTGTGTGTGATGTTATAAGTGTCTTTTGTGATTTGCTATTCCTGGGGTACCATCTCTTGTTCTTACAGGAAATCTATCGCTCTAAACCAAATGTTCATACATACTTACACTATACTTGTCTTACACAAATGATATTCTTGACTTTTATTTACTCAGCAACTGAGTTAGTTGTTAGCTATAAAGCTCTGTAAACTTATAGAGGCAATTTTAATTGTTTTAAAGATTTACTTTTATTTATATGTATTTAAACATGTATAGCAGTGACCATAGAGGCTAGAAGAGGGTTCTGGAATTCTGGGAACTGAGGTTACTGATGATTGTGAGCCCTTGACATGAGTGCCAGTACTCTGCAAGAGCAGCTAGGGCCTTTTACTGCTGAACCATCCCAATCTTTTATTTTTTAAAACATCACTTTCTGATGCCAATATTTTTTCTAACTTTTGTTCTTTTTTTACAAACAGTGTCCCACCTACATGCAAATCTATACACATGCAATACACACAAAAACCCTTTGAATTTAATAAGCTACAGAAGTCTAGATAAATTAACATAAGGGTACTTTAGAAACTAAGAATAGTGACACAACAACCTAAAATATTTTACTTCTACCAGCCTTAGAAAATATGACTTAAGGAAAGAACAATTGAACAGTTTGTGATGTTATGGTTCAAGCAAGCCTTCCAGTTAGTGGATTCTACAGCCAGGATCCCAATTCCTTTGTTATAAAATAAAGAAAATATATTAGATAGTATATAAGAGGATACTTGTAAGCCACAATTCCCATTGTGGGAGAGGGTATGAAGGGAACACAGAAACCCCCTTTCTGTTCTATACCTACCTAAATGTCGTTTGTCCTCTATTCTTATATGGCTCACAGAGAAAATGGTTGTCTTGAACACTGCCACATTATATTATGAGCCCAAATTCATTAATTACAGCTAAAGAAGGCATATGGATGCTATACAGTAGTACATATCTAGAATTATATCAACTATATTATGTTATAAACTAAATCCAAACATATCTACAGAAGAAAATCAATCACTAAAAAGTGATAGCATTAAATGACAAAGGTAATTAATACATCAGTTGTACAAATATAAACACAGGAACACAAAGAGAAACCACAAAGTAATGGGGATATGGCTTGGTTGGTAGAGTGCATGTCTGGTCTACAGGAAGTCCTGGTTTTGAGCCCAAAAATCACATAAAATGAGATGTGGTGATGTACACCTGAAATTCTAACACTTTGGAACTGAAGGCAGGAGGATCACAAAGTTCAAGGATATCCTCAAGTAGTGAATGCAAGGTCAGCCTGGGTTGCATGACACCCTTTGTCAAAAAAGGGGGAGGTACATCAAATGGCATATAATATAATAATTTTAAAAGAAAAAGTAAGCCTCAAACAACAAATTCCAAAGTAGTCAATGTGGATCACATGCCTAAAGAAAAGTTTAAAGAAAAAGTATAAAAATGGTCAATAGCATCTAAGGGAATATAGATAAGCTGAGTGAAATTTACCTAAGCCAGAAAGACATGCAGCATATTAATGTGAAATTTAAGAAAGAAATATTTGTTGTTGTTGTTGATTTATTTATTTATTTATTTATTATGTATACAGAAGAGGGTGCTAGATTTCATTACAGATGGTTGTGAGCCACCATGTGGTTGCTGGGAATTGAACTCAGGATCTCTGGAAGAACAGTCGGTGCTCTCAACCTCTGAGCCATCTCTCCATCCCAAAATATTTTTTTAAAACAACCCATCAAAGACCTTGAATATGAAATGTTCAATACGTTAAGTGAAAATATAATTGAATGACTCATTAACAGATTGGATGAAGAATAAGGAAGAATAGCTGAACTTGGAAGAGAAGCCCTTTGAAATACCCTAGTCATGCCCAGAATAATAACTGCCTATGGGATACCATTAATAAAGAGACATTAAGATTTTTGGAATACCAGAAGACAAAGAAAATAAAGGCATTTGCATAGAAAATTTATTGAATAAAATAGAAGATGCCTCTCCTCATCTTGGGTAAGATAGATAAGTAGGTAGGTAGGTAGGTAGGTAGGTAGATAGATAGATAGATAGATAGATAGATGCATAGAATACCTATAGAACACCAAATTGACATGATGTGGGTAAATCTTTATGATGACATATATCTAAAACAAAGCAAAAAATTGAAATGTGCAGCAGAAAAGTACAAAGTCACATTGAAGGTTCTCTTCCTTATGCTAACAGCATGTTCACCAGAAGAAACCATAAAGACCAAGACAGAAAAAAATGACATATTAGAAGTCCAGACAAAAAAATAACTGTCAACCTTGATTAGTGTAGCTGGCAGGGTTACCTTTCATAAAGAAAGAAGCAAATGCTTTATGTTTCAGGGGTCCTATATAGGTTATGTATATTCATTATATATAAAGGGAATTTTACTAAACTGGTTTGCAGGATGTGGGCCAGGTGGTCCAACAATGGCTGTCTCATGACAAAAAGGCCAAGAATCCTGTAATTGTTAGCTACACAGGCTGGATGTCTCAGCAGTTTCAATCCAGTACTGGAATCCTGAAAGATTCATGTAAAACTGCTGGTGTTCAGTGTACAATGGAATCCTGAAGAAGTTGGATTTAATACTGGTTGTCTCAACAGTATAGACAAACTTGCCAGTGAGAACGAGAAGATGCAGGCACTAAGCAGTTTCCTTCTTCCATGTCCTTTAATGTAGGCAGCCACCAGGAAGTGTAGCACAAATTTAGGGTGGATCTTCCCGCTTCAAACAATCTGGTTAAGAACATCACAGGAGTGCTCAGGAGCATGGGTACCAGTTAATTCCAGCTAAGGTCAGGTTAACAACTGAGATTAGCCATCATAAGTAACTTAAAAGTTATGTAGTAATTAAGGGAACTTAGGACTACCAAAACAGCATAACAAAACTTGCTTGAGGGAGTTCTTCTGAAGGTGAAAAACAAATCCATAATGCCCATCATGAAAGTATGTGATAGCACAAATTTGACTAGAATGGTCAATGCATAGAAGAGCTTTAAGAAGGAAATAGAGGTGGTAGAGGTTTCTGGAAGTGCTGTCACCATCATACTGCACACCTCTAGGCCTACCAAGTGCTGCTTTGCCATCTCATACTTCCTTTGTTCAGGTCCCATGATGAGCTCTAGTAAAGCTCCAACTGCAGGTCTTATGGGTGATTCAGCCCTCCCAGAACATCTGAAGCTACTGGTCACCAGGACTAGAATTGTCTTAGTCATGAAGGCTTTAGATTTGTTTCAAGGCTCAGAAGAAATAAAAGATGAGGTTGTTGGTATTAATTGGGTACCACCAACTCTTTTGTGGCAGTTATGGAGGGCAAGTAATCCAAGGATTTGAAGAATGCTGCAAATGCCTGACCATCCTTTTTGTTGCTGCCTTTACAAAACATGGAGAGTGAAAGTCTGTCAGCAACATGAACAGTACATTCAAGCATTGCATTGGCCTGTGCTGTATGACCCTGAAGTATGGAAATATGCTAAGAATGTTCCTTTTTAAATTGTCCTTGCATACACAGATGATGCCTGGGTTGAGGCTCATTGAAAACTCTATTCTCTGAGTCAGAGGGGAACATTTGTGTTGATGAAAGTAAAAGAGACTGCAGAAATTTACTTGAGTCACACAGCAAGAAATCAGATAATCAAAACATCCCCTGCTTATTTCAATGACTCATAGAGATAGGCTGGATATCTGAACTAAATTTACTTCAATATGGTCAACCCAGAGCTGATCCTCTGGCCTCTGGTCTAGACAAATCTCAAGATCAAATTGTTGCTATATATGATTTAGGTGGTGGAACTTGCTGTGGGATGTTCTGTATGTTAAATGTGTTGCCCTGATTGGTTAATAAATAAAACACTGATTGGCCAGTAGCCAGGCAGGAAGTATACGCGGGACAAGGAGAGAAGAGAATTCTGGGAAGTGGAAGGCTGAGGCAGAGAGACACTGCCAGCTGTCACCATGAGAAGATGTTAAGGTACTGGTAAGCCACAAGCCACGTGGCAACTTATAGATTAATAGAAATGGGTTAATTTAAGATATAAGAACAGTTAGCAAGAAGCCTGCCATGGCCATACAGTTTGTAAGCAATATAAGTCTCTGTGTGTTTACTTGGTTGGGTCTGAGCAGGTGTGGGACTGCCGGGTGAGAGAGATTTGTCCTGACTATGGGCCAGCAAGACTGGAGAAAACTCCAGCTACAGAACTTTAGGTATTTCTATCCAGTAATTTCAGAAAGGAATGTTTCAGGTATAATCCACCAAGAGGGGCAAAGGAGGCAAAGACTCAGCTTTGTTATGGAATGCTGTAAAGGAGTATAAGAAAGACATTGATTTGACCAAAGACAATATAGACCTTCAGAGAGTGAGGGAAGCTGATGAGAAGGCTGTGACTTCTATCTATACAAAATAACATCAACTCTTTGTATCTTAAAAGGGATGCTCTGGACCCGAGGATTTGAATAAGATGATGATGCAAGCTCATTTTAAAGGCATGGTCACAGATCTAACAAAGAGGACTGTTGTCCTATACCATAAAGCTATGCAAGATGCCAAATTCAACAAGAATGACATGGGAGAAGTAATCTTGTTGGAAACATTGACATGGATGCCCAGGTTTCAGCTCTTTTTAACAAAACCCCATGCCCTATCTTTGAGTGTTAAGATTCTGGGAGGTATTGTTACCAAACTTATTAATAGGAACAATACTATAACAAGCAAAAAGAGCCAGGAGCTTTCAATGGTTTCCAAGGGACAGAAAAAAGTATGGTAGGGTGAGAGAAAGATGGGTAGAGACAACACATTTCTTGGACAGTTTACTCTATATTCTATAGATGTAATTCCCTTAATATGTAAGTTTAGTGACAATAGCTAACTGAATTAATGGGTGATAATTCCAGCATCAGCAAGTTCACAGTGTTATGTCCCTAGCTTATTATTTTTCACATGCACATAAAGGGGGAGGGCATGCCAGTGAAATGGTTCATCAGGTAAAGGCACTTGCCCTGCAAGCCTGATGGAGTTCAGTCCCCAGAACCCATGGTGAAAGTAAAGAACCAACTGCTGCCAGTTGTTCTCTGTGATCTTTACACATGGGCTTTTGTACACACACACACACACACACACACACACACACACACACATGCACATACTACTACTACTAATAATAATAATAAATTTTAAAAATTAAAAATATTGGGGCTAGTTACTAATCATTATTAAGGTATATCTTTTATTTGTGCTGAAGTGGTCATGTTTTCAACAAATGAAATTCATTTCACAAGCAATGAAAGTAGTCTACCATAGACCTTGAATGAGACCATGTGAGGATCCTCATTGGTCAAGAATAGTATTATAAAGAATGACCTATGTGTACATGTGCTCTTTCACCTTAGGCCTTGCAAGATAAAGTGTCTACCTAGGTCATGTCCATAAGTGGAGAATTTGAAATAGCTCTGAAAATAGGATAAAGTCAGGTTGAAATCCTTCATGATCCTGAGGCATATTTTTCTATCTGCCATCATGTTCTATGTCTGTCACTCATGTACTTCATTATTTTTCTTATCCATCTAGTCTGTTTTTTTAAGTAAAATACAGAAGGCATATTAAAAGTGGACAATAATCATAATAAACAGAGTTAGCTGTCAATCCACAAAGATTACAAAGAGAGGACAGAAAGAACAATGAATATTCAAAACAATTAGAAGAAAATCAGGAAAATATCAAGAATGAGTACATACCTATCAATAATAAACTTGAATGTGAATAGACTATGTTGTTGGTTTGGTTTTTTTTTTTTTTTACTTTTTAACTCTTTCACTCTTTTGGGGGTCCACCACCCAGCTCTCAAATAAACATACATGGAGGTTTACTATTACTTATAAATGTCCGGTGTTAACTTGGCTTGTTTTTAACCAGCTTTTTGTAACATAAATGATCCCATTTGTCTTTGTCTCTTGGCTTTCATCTTTCTCTTACTTCTGCAATCTTACCTTTACTCTTATTCTGTGGCTGGCTATGTGGCTGGCCGCTGGATGTGTCCTCCTTCTCTCATTCCTAGATCTCTTTTTCTCCTTCTATTTATTCTCTCTGCCTGCCAGCCCCACCTATACTTTCTCCTGCCTTCTTATTGGCCACTCAACTCTTTATTAGACCAATCAAGTGTTTTTGACAGGCAAATTTACACAGCTCCACAGAGTTAAACAAATGCAACATAAAAGAATGCAAAACACCTTTGCATCATTAAAACAAATGTTCCACAGCATATACAAATGTAACACATCTTAAAATAACATTCTACAATAAGACTACATCCTCTAATTAAAAGATATAGACTTTCCAGATGAATTAAAAACCAAGAACAAATGAAATTCCACCTAGAAAAAAATTCTTTCCCATGACACTGACTGAAAGTGGAATAATAGAAACTGGCATTTGTAGCATGAATCTTAAAAGTTCTTATTAATAAAATCAAACCTGAGCCAGGTATTGGGGTGAACACTGAATGATCAGAGAGACAGAACCAGCCACAGCTACCTCACCTCACTGGATCCTCAGCTGTTCTTGTTTCCTCAGACTGGAGGCCTCTGTGTCCTCATATCCAAATGGCTCTCAGCTGAACTGTGCTTCTTGAAAGCCTGAATGCTTAACCAGTCAAATGCTTAACCAGCCAAATGCTTCTAGTTCCTGGTCCTCACGCCTTATATATCTTTCTGCCTTCTACCATCACTCCCTGAGATTAAAGGCTCACTCCCTGGGATTAAAGGCGTGTGTCACCATGCCCGGCTCTTTCTAATGTGGCCTTGAACTCACAGAGATCTAGAGGGATTTCTGTCTCTGGAATGCTAGGATTAAAGGCGTGTGATACCACTGCCTATCCTCATGTTTAATGTTGTGGCTGTCCTGTTCTCTGACCCCAGATAAGTTTATTAGCATACACAATATTTTGGGGAACACAATCGAAAGGCTCCCAAAGGGAAAGAGGTAAGGGCATGGGGGAAATTAGGGGTTAAAGGAGAGGGCTTACCCAAAGAAAAAGCTATGTGGAAGGATGTAAAGCATGTAAAGATAATAGAACTCATGAAAAGAAAGAAAAGAGGATGGATACTGAGAGTTGATGAACTGAAGTGGTCATCTGTTGGGGGAACTGGGGAGTGGAGAGAGTAGTGGATGGGTTAACCAAAACTAAGGATACATAAAAAAGCCTTATGGAACCTCACTAGTTAATAATTTCAAAATATAACTTAGCCAACTACCTGGGGCTAGTGAGGTTATGGATCCTAGTAGAGAACCTAATACTTCCAGTTTCCTAATGAGAATAAATTATAACTGTATTTCAAATACTTACCTGTAAACCTACAGATAAGTGTAGCTCTCAAACATCATCAGAAAAGCTGCCTTTTTCCAGCAGATTGAGGCTGCGACAGAAAGACTTCTTTCCTACTGGCTAGTTTTCATGGTGCCATGTAGCGCGAATTGTTAGAAGGTCTTATTAATAAAAAACAAACCCAGAGCCAAGTATTCGGGTGAACGTTGAAAGTTCAGAGAAACAGAACCAGCCACAACTAACTAATTCCTCAGCTGATCTTGTTTCCTCAGACTGGAAGCCTCTGTGTCCTCACTTGAATGGATCTCAGCTGAACTGCTGCTCAAAAGCCTAAAAGCTTAACAGACACTAGTTCCTGATTTTCATACCTTATATACCTTTCTGCTTCCTGCCAGTGCCAGAAGGTACTATGTAGGCTGCTTGGGGGAGAAAGTACATCCTTGTTCTTATGCAGCACTGGGCCTTGCAATATGCAATATTGACCTGTCAGTATAGATATGGCTATTGGTACAATTTTAGCACTACTGTTATGGGTCAAAACTAACTGCTTTCTAGTTCAATTTAGGCCTGCTCCTCAGCAGAAAATTTCATGCTTGGTACCATAATCCTGGTCAAAAGTTCATGGCTGGGTTGATCATAGGCACCAGAGTGCTGTGGGATGTCCTATATGCTGTGAATATATATTGCTATGATTAATTGATAAATAAAATGCTGATTGGCCAGTAGCCAGGCAGGAAGGGTAGTGTAGGTGGGACAAGGAGAGAGGAGAATGCTGGGTGGAAGAAGGCTGAGTCAGGAGATGCTGCCAGCCGCCACCATGAGGAGCAGGATGTAAAGTACCACATGGCAAGGTATAGATTAATAGAAATGGGTTAATTTAAGATATAAGAACTAGATAACAAAAAGCCTGAGCCATTAGGCCAAACAGTTTAAATAATATAAACATCTCTGTGTGTTTACTTGGCTGTGGGACTGGCAGGTGAGAGAGATTTGTCCTGACCGTGGGCCAGGCAGGACCAGGAGACAACCCCAACTACACCAGGGGAGAATTTTCTACTTTTATTTTGATAAATGATTCTGTTATCAAATTGTCTTCAAAGTATGCATTCTTTTTAAGGACTTAGTCAATGGTAGGTGTCCCGTGCTCAAGGGAATGGCCCCACACACATGCACATATGAGCAAAAGTAACTGAATTTAGTGGATTATAAAAAAGATACCAGCCAGGTGGTGGTGGCACACGCCTTTAATCCCAGCACTCAGGAGGCAGAGGCAGGCAGATCTCTGTGAGTTCGAGGCCAGCCTGGTCTCCCAAGCGAGTTCCAGGAAAGGCACAAAGCAACACAGAGAAACCCTGTCTTGAAAAACCAAAAAAAAAAAAAAAAACCAAATTAGGAGAGTGGTGTGTCAGGAGGATATGAGGCATTTTAAAGTGGGGAAATAGGCAGTAAATATGACATTTCATTGTATGAGTGTGTTAAATTATCAAAAATAAAAAATAAATAAACAAATTCATTTAAGAAAATATGCAAATAGTTTTATGTCTGACAAAGTGTACATCAAAGTAAAAATCAGAGACAAGATATTACTAATTGAGGGATTGATTCAACAATAAGATATGAAAATTATGAATTTATATGTATCCAATATTAGAGCACCCAGCTTTATAAAACAAACAATATGAGGCCTAAAGGAAGAGATATGTTTCAATACAGTAGTAGTGAGGAATTTCAAAATTCCACCTCATCAATGTATAGATCATCCATACCAAAAATCACTAAAGGAACATCAGAGTTAAAGCATATTTTAGATCAAATAGACCCTTATAAACAATAACTATGGCAAAAAGTCTTATCAATGAGTCAATGAGTAGAACATTCTTGACATCTTAAAAATTGAATCACATCCTGCCTCTTTTATGATTACAATGCAGTAAAACAGAAATTAAAAAAAAATTTAAATGACACAAATGCTTAGAAATCAAATTCCAATTTTTAAGCTAAAGTTAACTCAGATTGACTGTGGAAATTTATTTCATTGTGTCACTTCTGTTCATATACATATTATGCTTTAATTGATTGCACACACACAAATTTTTCTTTTACTCTATCCTACCTCTATTCAAATCCATTTCCTTTCCTAGTAGTTCCTCTTCTACTTTCAGGTCAACACACACACACACACACACACACATTCTAGACATTAATTCTCAGCCAAACAAATAGCAATCATTTCTACCATCTCATAGGTGGACTCTTTACTTTCCTGATTCTTATGTTGATGTACAGGAAAATTTTAATTTGATGTAATCTCATTTTGTAGTTCTTGCTTTTATTTCTTGAACTATTTGATTTCAAAACTTTAGTATCCACATCTATATCTTGAATGTTTTGCTCCAGTTTCTTTAAAATTTTACAATATGACATTAACATTTTGGTCCATTTTAATTTTTGTATAGAATGAAAAGAATCTAGCCTCAATCTTCTACATGTTGGCTTACCTACCCCACTTTTCCATCTCCATCTTCTCCTAGATAGCCCCACAAGCCCCTCCCAAATGCATATATTAGTCTTTTGTTTTTATTTATAACTCACTGATTCCAATTAGATATGTCTCCATGCTCATGGCTGTAGGGCCACCTACTGGATCATGGGCAACATACAGGAGAACACACCACTGGGGGAAAAAAGACCAACATTCCATCCTTCAACAGCCATCAACTGCCAATATCTCTCAGGTAGTGGTGGGAATTTGTGAACTTCTCCTGCATCCATGTTGGAATGTTTACTGGCTTGATATTGTGCAGATCTTGTGCAGGTAGCAACATCTGCTTTACTTCATGAGTGAAATGGTCCAAACTGGTCATGTCCAGAAAACACTGTTTTTGAAGCAAGTCTTCATCTACTTCTAGCTCTTACAGTCTTTCTACCTCTTCTCTCATTTTCCCTGAGCCTTGTGGGTACAGAGGGAAACATAGATGTCTCATTTATGGCTGAACACTTCACAACCACTTATTCACTGCACATTAACTTGTGAGTCTCTGTGTTAATTGCCGTCATCCACTAAAATAAGAAGTCTCTCTGATCAGAGGTGAGAGCTACACTAATCAATGAGCATAAAGATTAGCATTTAGTAGGCAGATGGATGATATATGCAACCATTACGATGTGTGATGAGTCAATTGGGCTTTGTGATGCCTCCAACTTTGCTCATTTTTCTCAGGGTTATATTAGTTATACAGGGTATTTTGGTTATTCAGAGTATCTCTAATTCCATATGTAAATAATTTCATTAATATTCATTTTGTTTATGTAAATAATATATTTATGAATTGTTTATATTTATAAACAATTATTTATAGATTGCTTTCAGTAACTTGACTCTGTTAACAGTACTGATTCTGCTTATGCATGACAATGGAAGGTTTTTGTCTTTTCTATGATCTTTTTAACTGCCTTTTTCATTGTTTCCTAAGTTTCACACAGAGCTTTTCCAACTATTTAGTAAGGTTTATTCATAAGTACTTCTTATGTTGTGGATACTCTGAAAGGGATTTGGTTTACCAATTTGTTTCTTACTGAGTTCATTGCTACTGATTTCTTTTTCTGTGTATTTTCTGCTACTTTGCTTAATTTGCTTATCAGATTTGAAAGCCTTCTGATGGAGTGTTTATGGTATCAGAAGTCACAAATACTATAATATGCCATAAGTGATTATTCTACTTCTTTTCTATTTGTATTTAGTTTTTCTTTCACTTCTTTATTTTTCTTGTAAAAATATCAAGTATTATATGGAGGATGAGAATAGTCATTCTTCTTTCATTCTTGACTTTAGAAGAAATGATTTCAGTATTTTTCTCCATTTAGTAAGATGTTGCATATAGGCTTACAATCTATAGCCTTTGTTATAATGAAGCACTTAAGGAGGTTTTGATTAAAACAATTTTAAATGTTGTCAAAAGCCTTTGACCGAATATTATGGGGGTGACTCTTTGATTTTTCTCCTTGATATTTTATGTGCTATACTACAGTTATTTATTTGTATGTGTTGAGCCATTCTTATATTTCTGAAATTAAAAAAAACTAATAAAGTACATTATCTTTTTAAATATGTTGCTGAATTTGATTTATAATTATTTTCTTAAAGATTTTCACATCTATCATCTTTCTTTCTCTCAAGTCCTTATTCAGTTCAGTATCATAATTTTTCTTTATAGAACGATATTTGAAGAATTCCTTCAATTTCTATTCTATGGGCTACATTGAGAAGCACTTCAATTCATAACTCAAGATTTTGGGAAAATGCAGCTGTTAGTCTGTTGCTTTCTTTGTTGAGGTATATGTATAACTAATTAAATTTCATTACTTGTTATTCAACTAGTGTAAAATATTTTGTTTTTTGACACAGGGTCTCATGGCATAGCTCTGGCTGAACTAGAACTCACTATTTAGAGAAAGCTTGACTTGAACTCATATAGAACTCCTCTTCCCTCTGCTCTGCCTCCCAAGCACTTAGATTAAAGGCATGTACCACCATGCCCAGTTGTAAAATCTTGGATGTTCATGGTTTAATTTTAATTGCTATATGTTTCTAGAAACCTGATCCTTTCTTCTTCATACTGTCGTGTTTCTGGGGGGTAGGTAAGAATCATAGTCTTGAATTTATTATAATATAGGCTTTGAAAATATCTCTAATGATACTAAATATTCCAGTATTTCAGTGGTATCTGTTTTAATGCTTCCTTTTTCCCCCTATCATTTTTTTTTTTTTTTTTTTGGTTTTTTGAGAAAGGGTTTCTCTGTGTAGCTTTGCGCCTTTCCTGGAACTCACTCTGTAGTCCAGGCTGGCCTTGAACTCACAAAGATCCACCTGCCTCTGCCTCCCAAGTGCTGGGATTAAAGGCGTGCGCCACCACTGCCCGGCTCCCCCTATCAATTATATTACTCGGGTTTCTTCTCTTTCTTTGGTTATCTTCTTTCAGGATGTGTTAATCTCATTTATCTTTTTAAAGAACCAATATTTAATTTACTAACAGTTTTTATTCTTTTAGTTTCATTTATTTTAGCCATAATATCTAATAACTTTTTTATTTTTTATTGGGTTCATCTTCTTAATTTTCTAAAATCTTAATAAAGTCAGTCACTCATCACTATAAAATTTCTCATCAGAGTTGTTGTTCCTGTGTCCCAAGGCTTTCTGGTATGCTATATTTTCATTCTTATTTGGTTCTGGTAAATTTCATCCCCCTGTCCTGAATTTTTATTTTATTTAATTTTTATTGTTCAAAAATTTCACACATATGTATAATGTATTTTAATTAACCTCTATTTTCTCCCCTTCAATTTCTCCCCTATCCTCCCCGCACTTTCCTCTAACTTCATGTGCTCTTTTTTTCTTTAAAGCCAAGAGTCAACTTAGCGCTGCCTGTAAAAGCCTTAGGATGGTCTATTTGAGCCTGGGTAGCCTCTCAGGGACTTTATTCTTGAAGACAAAATGACTCTGTCTCCCTCAACAGCCATCAATTGCCAATAGCTCTTTAGCTAAAGGTGAGATTTCATGACCCAATGCCTGCCCCCATACACACACCAACCATGCTGGGATTTTAGATAGTTTGTTCTTGTGCAAGTCTTCATGCAGTCACAGCTTCTGTGAGTTCATGTATGTAACTGTGTTCTTGTGTTCAGAAAACAGTGGGGGGTTTTGCAGATATCCACTGTCTCTAGCTATGACAATCTTTCTGTCCTCTCTTCTATAATGGTCTCTGAGCCTTGGGAGAAGGAATTTGATAGAGATTTCCTACTTAGAACAGAACACTCCAGTCTCTTATCCTTTGTCCATTGAGCAGTTGTTGGTCTCTGTATTAATTACCATCTAGTGCAAAAAAAGAGGCTTCTTTGATGATGGTTGAGAAATGCAATAATCTATGGGTATGAACATATGAACTTAAGGAACAGTTTATTATTATGTCCATTTAGCAGAATAGTAGTATTTAGTTTTCCCTGGAGTCTATGACCTAGCCAGCCAAAGGTTTTTGTTCCAGTTGACAGTAATTGCCATGAGCTTTTAAATCCAATCAGAAAGTAGTTGGTTACTCTCATGATATTTATGTCACTATTTTACCAGTGGGCATATTTTACCAACCCAGTTGTTACTGAATTTGAATGATATTTGAAGCATTTCTTCAATTTCAGAGTTCACAGATGAGTAAGACTATTGGTTTCTTTTCTCTCTCAATAGCTTGCACAGAACCTTCCAGCATTATGAACGCTAGGGATAAAATGACCACGTTAATACAATATTGTATTCTACATGTCCTATGACTCAAATATGCAGTATCTTCAGCAATGGGATCTGAATATCAAGTTATAAGGTGGTAGCTTATAGTCATAGTTTCTGCCAAGGTAACCCAAACATAGACATATATGGGAAGAGGGAATCTCAATTGAGGAATTACCTCTATCAGATTGGCCTGTAGGCATGTCTCTGGGGCATTTTCTTAATCTTTAATTGATGAAAAGGCATCAAGCCCATTGTCGGCAGTAGAATCTGTGCGCAGGTGGGCCCAGGCTATTATAATTAAGATAGTTGAGCAAGTTAGTGAAAACAAGTCTATAAGCAGCATCCCCCACCACCATGGTATTTGCTCTGGTTCCTGCCTTGAGTTCCCTCTATGATGGACTGTAAAATGTAAGACAAAATAACACTTTCCTCCCCACACTGTTTTTAGTCAGTCTTTTATTGCAGCATCAGAAACCAAACTAAAACAGAAGTTGATACCAGAGACTGGGTGTTCTGGGAAGGATTCTGTAGATTTAGGCTTGAAAAGCCATTGAGTACTCACAGTTTATTGGAATGTTTTGTGGGAACTTTGAAGATAAGAATGCTGACAGAATTGCAAACAAAGAAGATTGTGGTGTCTCGGAGAGACACAAAGACTTTACTAGGGCTGCTTGTGATAGTTTTAATTAAGAATTTGTGGAAGTGAAACCTGAACAGTACCACTAGCTAGGGACCAAGCATTCAAATGATGGAGCCTATGTGGGATATTTTCCATTAAACCACCCCACTTCACTCTGAGTTGCCCACAGGCCTCATGGCCATATCATAATGCAGCATGCATTTAGTCCAACTTCAAAAACCTCCATTGTCTTTCATAGTTTCTACACTGTTTAAAAATCCAAAGACTCTTCTGAAACTCAAAGAAATCTTTTCATTGTAATCACCTGTAAAATCAAAAGGTAAATTACACATTTCTAATATCTAATGACACAGAATATACATAACCATTCCAAAAAGGTGGAATAAGAGCATAGTGAGGAAATACTGTACCAAAGAAAGAATACTACACAGGAGGTTCTATGACTGGTGTCAAAGGACTTAGATAACTCTGCCACTGCAGATTTTCTGCCTGCAACATATATCTCTCTTAGGCTGGTTCCATTCCTTGTATGGAAGATGTCACATGGCTCTGGCATCTCCAACATCACTGCTATCCAGGTCTCAATTTAAGTCTTACTTGATGTCTTCTTGGGGCTTCCCACAACTCTCAGGGCCTTCATACAAGAACTCCCCTGCCACATGCTGCCTGGCCTAAGCAGCTCTCTGAAATTGTGGAAGAATCCACGACCAATTCACTTTTGTATCCCTCCTGTTGCTAAAGCCAGCATCATGTGCACAACACTGCCAAGTTCTACTGCTGGCTTGGATTGAACCCTGTCCCATTTGAACCACATCAGCTGCAGATTTTTTTATTCAGTTTCCTTCTAGGTGTAGAAAATGCCTTAGGCTCTCTTTCATCAATTGGAAGCTTAGGTTGATAGGGTCTTACATTTCCCTTCGTGCCAGTGCAAAGAAGACCTCTCCTTAGGCCCCATCCAGTGACTGAGGGAGCTGGATGCAGATATCCACGGTCAGGCCCTGGGTGGAGCTCTGGGAGTCCAGTTGGCAAGAAGGAGGAGGGTTTGTGTGAGTGGGAGTTGTTGGGACCGGAGATGGATGGAATACAGGGACAAGTGGCCAGACAAATGGAAACACATGAACTGTGAACCAATGGCTGAGGGGCCCCCAACTGGATCAGGCCCTCGGAATGGGTGAGACAGTTGATTGGCTTGATCTGTTTGGGAGGCATACAGGTGGTTGGACGGGGTCCTGTGCTCAGTGCATGAGTTGGCTGTTTGAAACCTGGTGCTTGGTAGAGACCCTTGGCTCAGCCTGGGAGGAGGAGGCTAGGCCTGCCTGGGCTGAGTCCACCGGGTCGATCTCAATCCTCAGGGGAGTCTTTGCCTTGGAGGAGATGGAAATG
>CABHPQ010106714.1:23135-37274 GCA_902168405.1 Peromyscus aztecus
CTCCCAGCACATGCTGTGGGTGTTACATTAAGCTTCCTAGTACCTTTTTCCTCCCAACTACATTCTGTAATTCTTTCCTCTCCACTTGCTCTTTTTCACTGTAGACCTGCTTAAGTGTTATCAATAACAACCACACAACAGATTCAGTGTTTTGCTGTCTTGAAATTCTCCCACCAAAGAAATTAGTTCATTGTCTTTTATTTTAGCCTCAAGTAAGTTCTTGGGACATAGTCAGAAATCAACCAGATTCTTTGCCAAATACCACATGAGTGGCTGCGAGCCCAGTTTTGAGTAATTTTTCCCCGCTGAAACCTCATGAGCTAGGCCTCTGTAGTCTACATTGATCTTAGCACTACTGTCTTCCAGGCTCCTATTAGAACAACACTTTAAGTCCTGCTTACAGCGTTTAATCACTTTTCTAGTCCAATATTCTAAAGTCTTCTACATTCCAACAAACAAACAAACAAACAAAAACAAAAATGAAAAAAATGGTCAGGTTCTTCACAGTAACAGCCCACTTTCTGGTACCAACTTCTGTATCAATTACTTCCTTCCTTGTTGCTGCAATAGAACAAGGAAACTTTTAGAAGTAGTGGTTTATTTGGGCTGATAGTCCTGGGCAGAGTCTTTCATGTTAGGAAGCTATGAAAGGTAGCTATGACAGAAAATGAGACTCGCATCCTAAATTTCAAGCACAAAGAAGAAAGTACTCTGAAAGTGATGAGGCTTTTAATGATGTACTTCCTCCAGTCAGACTGTACCACATCAACCTCTCCAAACAGCTCCATCAACTGAGGACCAAGCATTCAATGACTGAAGCCTACAGGGGGGCATTTCTCATTTATGCCACCGCAGTCCCAAAGGAGAGGGCTGCTTATAGGATAGGTAGGAGTGGCTTACTCTGAGTGATGAGGATGAGAGATCATAGGAATTGTCTGGTTTGGAAGCACTTGGAGATAAAATCTAGAAGGAGCTAAGAGAACTATATATAGTGTGCAGAGTGATGCCTACCCATTAGTTCAGAGAAGTGAGATCGAAAAGGATATGGAATACCTACAAGTGTGAAAGGACAAGAGCCTGGGTGATAGGCAGGGAACAGAGGGCCCATAGAAGCCAGTGTTAACTGTGGGTTAGCAGACCTATCCTTTAGCACAGTGAAATTAAGTATTGAAGGGTGGGTGATCCTGTGTGGTGAGAAGGAAGGACCTACTTGGATACATGTATGAAAAGAAGTCCTAGAGGAGACATGTGGGCTGCTGGCATGAAAAGAGTTGGCATCCCTAGCTGCATGGGAAAGGGGAGTCCCATAGGAGGGAAGGGAGATCCTTCTTGTAGGACCTGGGTAAGACTTTGGGATAGAAAGACACGGTCTTAACTGGAAGCATAGAGAAGATGAGTCCTGAAGAGCCCAGTGGACTTTTGGGGTGGGAAGGAGTGGATCTAGTTGGTAGTGTTGGAGAGAGAAATCCCAGAGGAGCCCAGTATGCCTATGGGATAGAAAGGAACAGGTCAATCTGGTGGCAGGACATAGAGGGTCCTGCTGCCCTGAATTTTAAAATGACTCACTGTGTATTCAAATACACAGTGTTCAATCCCCATATATTTTTATAGATTCTATAGTTTATCTTGATAATGATTTCTAGTTTCACAAGGACTTGGAAAAGTAATCATGAAAGAAACCAAAATTAATAGTCAGGACAAATTACAAACTCAGAGCATGAATAAATAAAATAGAGATTCAAACATAATACAGGGCATCAATGAAGTGTGGAGTTCTTTTTAAATAAAAATCACTGAGGATCTAGACTAACCAAGTAAGAAGAGAGAAGACCAAAATAAATAAAATTATACATGAAAAAAGACATTACAAATTATACTACAGGAACTTAAAAAATCATTTAATTATGATGACAAAAACCACACAGGGTCCAATAAGTTGAGAATTAATATATAATACAAAAAAGCTCCCAACCAAGAAAAAGCTAAGACTGTGATTTCGGTGCTTCATGTCACCAAACATTCAAAGAACTCATATCATTTTGTCTCAAACTAGTCTAAGAACTAAAGAACTAAATAGAAGGAAACTAAACTGTTTCTCTGAAGCCAGCAACAACTGCCCTGTTAGCAAAACTCAGGTGATGACCCAACAACAACAAAACAACCTATCAACATCAATGATGAGCGTAAATGTTACATTCTCAATAAAACAATATCAATTCAAATTCAGCAATGTGTCAACATATACCCACCTGTATCAAGAGGGTTCCATACCACAAATGAAAGCATAGTTCAAAGTACATCTCAAACATAATGTAGGATAAAACCATAAGATCATCTCAAAAGATTCACAAAAACTCTTTATAAAACAACACTAGACTGACAGGAAGCCTGCATAGGACCTAACTATGACCTGTGCATGTGGGTGACAGTTGTGTAGCCTGGTCTGTTTGTGGGACCTCTGGCAGAGGGACCAGGATCTATCCCTGGTGCATGAGCTGGCTTTTTGAAGCCTGATCCATATGGTGGGATGCCCTGCTCAGCCTTTGATGTTGTGGGGGTGGAGTGGGGGTGGTTTGTCCTGCCTCAACTGAACGTGCCAGGCCTTGTTGACTCCCTTTCTGAGGAGTGGATAGGGGTGGGTTGGGGGACATGAAGGTAGGGGGAAGAGGGGAGAAAGGGGGAACTGTTGTTGGTATATAAAATGAATAATCTAGCCCCACTCTCTCCCTCTAATTCCCTCAAAACATCTGCCTCCCAACTATATGTCCTTTGTTTTTATAACTCACTGTGTCCACTTAGGGTTGCTCAAATGTGCATGGGTGTGGGATCACCTACTGGGGCATGGCCAAACTAACAGTGACCACCTCCCAAAGAAAAAGTGACTCTTCCCTCCTCCAGCAGCCACTAACTTTTCAGTTAGAGACAGGGCATCAGAAAAATCCATCATTAACAAACATGGTCATTGAAAATTACTAAAGATATTCTTGAGAGTGAAATGAAAGGAAAATAAAAGATAATTTAGGGTTTACAAGAAGAGAAAATATCAAATAAGTAAGCACAATTCAACCACACAAATATTACAAATATACACATCTTATGAACTTAATTATAAAAATTATATCAGACTTGGTAGAAAAGGATCACTGCTTCATTATGTTCTCAAGAGACACATTTAAAACTGTCATGAATATTAATAAAAGTTATAATATCTAACATTAAGAGCTTATTTTTATGACCTTCAATTTTTTCTGTGTGACATTCCTTAGTTATTACAAATGATGCAGAGAAAATGTGATTATTATGCAATTTTACATATTAGAACTGAGGAAAAAATAAAGACTTTTTCTACATCTCATGATTGCACAAAGGTATCCTTTTAAATTTTAATATGGAAAGATTGCTTTAAAAAAACCTATACTGTTAATCATAAACACACCTCAGACTTAAAATGTAAGAAATAAATGATACAAACCTGTGGCTAGAGTTTTCTTGCCTGGCCCATGGTCAGGATAAATCTCTTTCACCTGCCAGTCTCTGCCAGCCGCCGCCTAGCCACTGGCCAATCAGTGTTTTATTAGCAACACATTTGCCATACAGAACATCCCACAGCACAAACCCTCTCATAATATTAGACTGTATCAGTTTCAGAGATCAAAGCATTATAATAGATCTATATGTTCAATTTTTAACATTGAAGCATACACTCTATAAAGATGTACCTCTCATAAACCTTTACAAATAAATACCTTACTATATACATAATAAAACCAGTGAAATTATAAGGAAGCAAGATAGTTTTTATTGTTTTACATATTTTTATTCATTTTGATTTTCATGAAGGCTTCAATGAATATCAATGTATGTACGATAGACAAGGAGGTTTGGTAATGATCTCTTATTAACTATTTTCCTCACTGCTGTGGCAAATATTTGACAAAAAAGAAACTTAAGGGAAGGAGGGGGTTCACTTTGGCTCAAGGTTTCACAGGGAGTAGTCTATCCCAGTGAGACAGATATAGCAGAGGACTCAGCTCATGGCTATAGGTGCATGTGGAAGTTACATGTTATATTGTACTGTCCAGGAAGGAGAGAGAGCTCATGTCACCCACTTCCTACACCTAGACTCCTCAACAACCTCCCCAAATAGTGTGACCATGTGGGGACAAAGAACTCTGCACACATAAAAATGTAGAATAATTTTATAACTGAACCACAGCAATCCATTTAATCAAATTTATTCAAATTATGTATTTGATTCATCTCCATTCATTATATTGTGTCTATCCTCTATGTTTTCTTTCATCTACATTTTAAAATTTTATTTATTTTAATTTTATGTGCATGAGTGTTTTGCCTGCATGTATGTCTGTGCACCTTGTACATGCCTAGTGCTTATAGAGGATAGAAGAGGGTGTAGAATCCCTTGAAACTGGAGTTATAGATGGTTCTGAGCTGCCATGTGAGTAGTGGGTATCTAATCTGTATCTCTGCCAAAGTAGCAAGGGCTTTTAACTACTGAGTTCTGTAGCTTGAGTTTTCCTGCCTGGCCCACAGTCAGGATAAATCTCTTTCACCTGCCAGTCCCACAGCCGCTCAGACCCAACCAAGTAAACACAGAGACTTACATTGCTTACAAACTGTATGGCCGTGGCAGGCTTCTTGCTAACTGTCCTTATATCTTATATTAATCCATTTCTATAAATATATACCTTGCCACATGGCTCGTGGCTTACCGGCATCTTTACATGCTGCTTGTCCTGGCGGTGGCTGGCAGAGCCTCCCTCTGCCTTCCTGTTCTTTTTATTCTCTCTGTTAGTCCCGCCTACACTTCCTGCCTAGCCACAGGCCAATCAGTATTTTATTAGCAACACATTTGTCTTACAGAACATCCCACAGCAGAGTTCCTTCTCCAATCCCCTAATTTCTTTTTACGTACTATTTTATCAAGTATAATTCTCTACACAGAGTTATGAACCTTAAAAATGCAGACAAATTGCTAAAAGGTTTTATTAATAAAAACCTGGAGTCAGTTATTGGGGTAAAAAGCTGAGAGATCAGAAAAGCAGAAAGAAGCCAGCCACGTTCTCACCTCTTGGAGATCCTCAGCCAAAGAGAGCTATTTCCTGTATACCCACACTTATATGCCTTTCTGTTCTGCCACCTCATTTCCTCTCTCCACCCAGCTATATCACTTCCTCTTCCTGCCCAGCTCTGTCACTTCCTGTCTGTCTGTACAGACCTCCAGACCTTTATGGTTAGTGCTGGGATTAAAGGTATGTACCACCATGCCTGGCTCTCTTACCAGTGTGGCCTAGAACTCACAGAGATCCAGATGGATCTCTGCCTTCCGAGTGATAGGATTAAAGGCATGTGCTAACATTGCCAGACCTCTATGTTTGCTATAGTGGCTGGCATTTTCCTCTGATCCTCAGATACACTTTATTGAGGTACACAGATAAAATATCATCACATAAAAATTCATGTTTCTTTAAATGAAGTATGTCATCCATAGTTAATTTAACAAGTTTGTGTGCCAATTTAACCTTGTCTGAAATTAATATTATTTCAAAAACTATAATTATGGTTGGTGTTATATATTGCTTTACTTTCAGCCTTCTGAGTCACTTATTTAAGGAGTCTTTCATAATTTGAATTTAGGATTCATATATATATATATTGCATTTCATATATGGATATAATACATGTTGATCAGATCCACTTTAGTTCCTCCCTCTAATTACTCCCTAGAACTCTTATTAAATGTGTTCCATTATAAATTAATGATATAGACACATTGGCCATGATTTGAACATTACATAATTTTATGTGTATTCAAGCACCACATAAGACTTGATAACTATGTTTACGTTTTATCTATTAAAACAAACTAGAAAAAAACTATTTCACCTCTTCAGAGAGATTTTCCTTGACATCTGTTTATTCTCACAACTGACTCAATTTTGTTTTTATTTTTCTTTATTTTCTTACTAGCCTCCATTCTACTTACACATCACATGTGTCCAATTTCATGTTTTCCCCTCTTTCCTCAACCATATCCTGTGGAATCTCGAAACAAAATAAATCCTCCCTTAACTTGCTGGTTTTCATCTTTCATGGTCATTTGTCTAGTTTCACAGTCTTACCCTTATTGCAATTCTTATCATCTGAATTTACTTTAAATATTTGTGTGCTTTTTTTCATCTCATTTAGTAAAGTGTAAGCAACATGAAGGAAGATGATTCATATGTTCTGTTTTATCTTAGATGCCTCAAACACTTTGTCAATTTCTCTTTTTTGTTTACATATTTTTATATTTTCCTAGTTATATGATAGGGCAAATATATCACAATATATAATCTCTTCAATATTAATTATACAGCATTTTACTATATTTGTTTCACTGTACAACCACATATTAATTAAATATAATATATATATAATTCATTCCATTATTATTTTATGCATGGATATCTTTTGTTTATATTTGTCACCCCTCCTTTATACTTTCTTGTCTGTATCCTACTCTTGCTGATCCCCCCTGGATCTTCTCAAGTAGTCTCCTACTTTCATGCTAGTTTTTGTTGTTGGATTTTTTTCCTTTGTTTTTTTACCCAATGAGTTCAATCAGAGTTGCTTATAGGAGTATGGGTGGAGACTTACTTATAGAAACATAACTTATCAATGGGTGAACTGCTAAAAAAAATTACTCTCCCTCTCCCAACTGCCATTAACTGCCAATAATTCCTCAGCTACTAGTGAGAACTTCATAAACCCCTCCTTTTTAATTATAAAATGTTGATGTACCTAATCTTATGCAAGTCTTGTTCAGATAATCAAAGCTGCTATGAATCTATGAGTGCAAGGTCATGCCATTCTTGGAAGACAGAATTCCACAACACTATCCTATCTTATATTCTTTACCTCTTCCACAATGTTTGCTTTCCCTTCAAGGGGGTAATAGTATATTTATGGCTAAGCATTTAGAAATCACTTATTCTTAGGTCTCTGGCAGGTTTTGAGTCTCTGCAGTGACTACCTCACACTGGATAAAAGAAATTTCTTTGACCAAACCTGACAGTGCTAAACATAAATATTTACAAGATCATTTGCTGTGTACAACATGTTCATAAGTTTATACTGTGTATATCTATTGATATAATATGTAGCCTTGTCATAATTTTTCCATGTTCTTTTTTATTTTATTTTTCAGTTTATAATATAATTACAATATTTCTCCCTTTCTCTTCCTCCTTCCAAACCCTCCCATATATGCTTTCCTGCTCTCCTTCAATCATGGCCTCCGTTTTTCCACTAATTGTTATTATATACATGTATGTACATGTACATACATAAATATTCCTAAATATAGCCTTTTGAATTCATATTATGTTATGTGTACGTACAGTTTCTAGCCTGATTATTTGTCACTGGATAACCAGTTGGAGTGCTCTTCCCTGAGGAAGACCACTTCTCCTGCTCCCAGCTCTACTCAGTTGCCTATAGTTCTTTGTGTAAGGCTGAGGCCTTGTGGGCTTTGCTCCATGAAGTTTCATTGGTGCCAACGTTGTTCAGCTTACATTTGGGCCATTATGTTGTTTTGTATTAATACTGTTACTTTTTTTATTTTTGTAGTTCTCCAGCATATTTTGACTTCTTTTAAGTGTGCTCTCTCTTATAATTTGAAGGTATCACTTTTATTAAATTCACTGTTTCTCATTTGACACCTAGTACCATGTCTGTAATACCACCTACATCCAAATCCTTAAGTAATTTTATCACTAGCCCCAAACATTCTTCAGAACTCCTTAATGCGTATAGTGCTTACCTTGTGCTTCTGTATTCCTTCCATTCAGCTTGCTCTTCCTCTTCAAGACGTATTTTTTTAATGAAATTGCTCCTTAAGACCTTTACTACTACCATCCTGAACCAGTCATTATCATTTTTTGCTAGGCTAGCCATTACCTTCTAACGCGTTTCCTTGACTCCATCTTATTTTTAACATAAAGCTTGTTTTTATTGATATATACTTTTATAAAATGAACACATTCATAGTGTAATGGCATTAGACTTCTGAGTCCTAGCCAGAGTATCTTCCTCATACAGAAAACTAGCCTTTAGCTGTTCTACATGAAAAATTTCAGCAAAACAAGCCATTCTTCCCACGATAGGCCAGTGTTTGCTGAGACCAGCATAGTGCTGATAAGGGAAAGAACAGAGTGCACATAAATAAGAAACTTTCCCAGGGTCTGCTTTTCTCTGTGTCTTATACTATCTCAGCCTGAAGCTGTGTCTGCTACTTTAACACTAGGTAGTGCTCTGAACTCAGAATTGCAGTAATTTTTATGGACTTGGAATCATGTAAAATAGAAGTTTGAAAGAATTACTAAAAACTGCAAAATGAAAATTTTTTTGAAGTAGAATTTTAAAATGCTTGGAGAATGTGGTGTTTGACAACTTTGATAAAATGTCCTTGTCTAGAGTCTTCTGTTGGTCTGTAAATAACCCCTAATAAACTAGATGTAGTCACCAAGATGAACTTGTATGAGTTGTTTTTTGGCATGTTGAAGCTGTTGCAGTTTAAGGACATCTCCTCAAAAAATAACACATCAAGCTAACCAAATCAGCTGGTGATGATTCTGGTACCATGGGGCTCACAAACAAGAAAGGAACCAAAGATGAGTCAGAGGTAGGGCCCATGGAGGAAATCTCAGGTGGCTGTCATCCTCCATATGGTATGGAGTGGGACACCTCACAGTTAAATGTGGTCTTCTTTGTGAACATGGAGATGCTTCAAAAACACTAAGTGGTCAACAAAACAGTCTGTAGTCCCTTAAAGCAGTCTGTACATGGGGGACTGCAGGAAAGCTGTGTCACAGATTGCAGTGGGCTGCTCAATGAAGCAAGACATGGAACAATAACTGAGCTGCGTTCCAGAGGGAACTTGCTCACTTAAAGAAGAAGCTAGACTCAAAAAGGGATTTGTGAGTGGAATCTTCTGTGCTAGCCTCTGAACTGGCAGGAAAATTATGTAAATGGGAGGACAAGAAGCAGGTACATACCTTTGAGTTTATGTCCCTAAGAGTTAGCAAAAGGAAAGTACAGTCCGCTCTGTACTGAGGAGTCCCATGTGGCACCTAAAGACTTGAGTTTCATGGGTAAAACAGAGAGTGAAGTAAATGATGAACTAGAGGTCAGGTCACATACAACACTCCCAAACATGACACCTGGTGCAGAGAAAGAGGAAATCCCACGATTCCTCCTGGTGATTGTGGTAGTAACAGGAAAGTTTGAGTTTTAGGGATGTTCTGCCTCTGAAATGGGTATATGGCTAGTGTTCTGGGTGAAACTCTCACTAAGAAGAGAATTACAAAAGCAGCACTGTGAGCAGGACAAGTACACAGGGGTTGGCCAGGCGTCCTTGGACACGATGCTGGGTTTCCTGTGCAGCCCGCACCACTGAAGTCTCACTTTCTCCCCTGGGAGACCATACAGGGACAAACAGAAATTTGCTATCTTGCTTTTTAGAGGAACGCGTGCTTTTTTATCCTAAACTGCGCTTCCAGAGTTAACATATAACAATTTTAGGCCCATTGTGTATTTTCACTCCCGTTTATCTTGTTTGCTGTTCAAGGACATTTAGAAGTTCTGTTATCTTGGCCAGCTCATTCTGGAATATAGCATTCTGTACCTTTTAGACTCATGTGAAACCAAGGGGAAAACTATGTGACAGAACATCTTGAAATCCAAGAGGCAATAAAGTCCGCCTAAGATCTACAGCAGATAGATAAAAATCTTGTACTTTAGCAGTATGTGGACAGGTGATCTTGGTTGGTTTCATGCTCTCACAAGTACAGTTTGATTAAATCTTCTCTTGGCAAGTTGGTAAGTTTATTATATTGCTCTATGGCACAACTAGATCTTTTATTTAGAAATCCACAAAGATACCCCACAATAGACTGCTGGCAATGGTCGAGAGACAGCCCAAACTGACCCACTCTGGTGATGGGATGGCCAAACACCCTAATTGTCATGCTAGAAACCCCATCCAATGACTGAGGGATCTGGAAGCAGAGATCCACGGCTAGGCCCCGGGTGGAGTTCCGGGAGTCCAATTAGTGAGAATAAGGAGGGTCTATATGAGCGAGAATAGTTGAGACCAAGGTTGGATAAAGCACAGGGACAAATAGCCAAATGAATGGAAACACATGAACTATGAACCAATGGCTAAGGGGCCCCCAACTGGATCAGGCCCTCTGAATGAGTGAAACAGTTGATTGGCTTGATCTGTTTGGGAGGCATCCAGGCAGTGGGATTGGGTCCAGTGCTTATTGCATGAGTTGGCTGTTTGAAACCTGGGGCTTATGCAGGGTCGCTTGGCTTGGCCTGGAAGGAGGGGAATGGCCCTGCCTGGACTGAGTCTACCAGGTTGATCTCAGTCCTCTGGGAAGGCTTTGCCCTGGAGGAGGTGGGAATGAGGGGTGGGCTGGAGGGAAGGGGAGGGGGGCGGGACGGGGGAGAACAAGGGAATCCGTGGCTGATATGTAGAACTGAATGGTATTGTAAAATAAGATAAAATTAAAAAAAAAAACTATTTTGTTAGGTTAGGAAGAGAAGCAAATTTACGAGTGTGTTATGGAAGGACTATGTCAGGATTTGCACCATGCTAGCACACTGTATGTTATCTAGCCAGTAGTCCATGACAGTCTCTGAGACTAGAACCACTGTTAACCAAGGCAGAGGAAGACCCAAAGTCCAAGGTATAATTATAGTGCCTCTCACACTGGAAGAAGAGGATCTCACTGGTGTGGGAGTCCTCCAAATTCTCTTCTGAAGTATGGCTTAGATTGCTTCCTAGTGAGGACAATATATGGCAATTACTGACTTGACACTGAACTGCTAATATATCTGTCTCCTACCAATGCAGAGACCATGTGGTGGCACTGAGGCACAGTGCATCCTAATTCATGACAGTTCCCCCAAACACAGTGAACAACTGTAGATAGATGTTAAGAATGGACAGTGCAAGTGAAAGAGAGATCTATCCTGATGGTGGGTCACTGTCTTCCAACCTACAGGAGTTTACTGGTTAGCAAACATGCTCTCCTGTCCATATAAAAAGTAAATAAATAAATGTAAATTCACATGATAGGGGAAAGTATGCTTCTGCAGCACAACACCACAGTCAGAGAACAATAAAGACAGTGCTACATGGTTAAGCAAGTTTCCCTCAAACAGGGTAGTTAATATCTAACCATATAGCATGGTAGGCCTATATGAAGAGATCGTGGTCACTACTAAGATATCATAAAAGGTGAATGATTTTGCTCAAACCAAAATTTCTTTACCAGCCTGATATAGCCAGTAAAGAAACAAGATAGTTCTTAGAAAATGACAGTAGATTATAGAGTGATAAATAATTCCATCTATGCAGCTGAATCAGCATTGCTGTCCTGACTGATAACAGTGATGTGGGTTTTGCATGCCCTTTTGGATCTTACTAATACTTTCATATTCTTTAGTGACTGAATTCCAGGATCATTCCCATTCACCTGGCAATGGACAATAATGGGCTTTAGAGTATCTTCCCCAAGATTATCTACACAATCTTATCTCTGCCCTACAGCAGTGGCTCCAGAACTTGCTTTGTTACTCAGACGATGTCATTCATGCTAAGCTCTGAGTATCAGAAGGATATGAATATACACCAGTAGGTAGCAATGGAAGGGCAATCCATGCAATGCTTCAAAGGCCTGAGATGGCTATAAATGTTTGCTTGGGCAAGTCTTCAAACAGTAATTGAGAATTTTTACAGCAGTCAATACTAATGAATGTAAAGTAAGTGTATGTGCTCCCAGGATTCCTGTATTGGTGTGTTTTTGTATTTCACTTTGCTGAAGTTGCCAATCCCTTATACAAACTTAGAGAAAGACGTAGGAGGAAGGCAACATGGAACTGGGGACAAGGGTTCGCCATAGTCTACTCAATTCCTGACCAATTCCTGACATCCATCTACTTTCTCCAAGTTAGTCTCAGGTGGCGGGGGGGGGGTGACAGAAAAAGCAAGGAGAAGGGCAAGGGCCTGGTACAGATAGAGCAAGAAAGAGAGAAGAGTGGTGAGAGCAGAGGTCTGAGGGAGGGGGCAAGCAGGAGTGCAGAACGGAGATAGAATTAGAGGGAGGAGTGGGATGGCAGGAGGAAGAGGGCTGAGTTAGGGACATCCGAGGGAGGAAAGAGAAGACTGAACAAAAGCAAAGGAAAGAGAGCTGAGGGAAGAGGGTGGTAACAGGAGGAGAAGATGGAGGAGGGTAGAGGGAGGATGGAAGAGCACAGAAGGAAGAGGTGAGGGGGAGAAATGAAGTCATGGGGGTCAGAAAGGGGAAGGGAGAAGAAAGAGGGAAGAGTAGAGTGGAGAGAAGAACGTAAAGGGTAGGAGAGAAAACAACAGAAGGAAGAGTGGAGAGAGGCAGAGGGCTGAGGGAAACTAGGAAAGAGGGAGCACAGAGAGGAGGGCTGAGGGAAGACGTGAACAGAGGGAGAAGGGAATGGGAGGCAAGATGGGAGAGGGAGAGTAGAGGGAATAGGGCTGAGGGAGAAAGAGAGTAGGAGGAAGGGAAGAAAAAGGAAGGCGATGGAAGAAAGAGGAAGGCAGATGAAGAAACAGTGCTGAGGGAGGAGGGGATCAGGAGGTGGAGGACAGCTGAGATGGGAGAAGAAAGAGCAGGGGCAGAAGAATGAGGATGGCAAAGAAGATATGGAAGAAGGCAGAGGGAGGAAGATATAAGAAGGAAGAAGGAGGATGTCAGAGGGAAGAAAGAGGATGTCAGAGGGAAGAGTGAGGAGGCTATCAGAGGGAAGATGTCAGGGAGAAGAGAGAGGAGAATGTCAGAGAGATGATGTAGGATACCAAAAGGAAAAGGAAGAATATCAGAGGGAAGAGGGAGGATTTCAGAGGGAGAAAAGGGATATCAGAGAGAAGAAGGTTGTCAGAGGGAAGAGAGACGATGTCAGAGTAAAAAAGGAGGATGTCAGAGGGAAGAGAGAGTGTATCAGAGGGAAGAAGGAAGAGGACCGAGGGAAGTGGGGGTGTGTCAGAGGAAAAAGAGAAGATATCAGAGGGAAGAGGGGGGATATCAGAAAGACAAAGGATAACATCAAAGGAAAGAGGGGGGATATCGAAGGGAAGATGGAGGATTTCAGTGGGAAGTGTGGGGATGTCAAAAGGAAGAGTGCAGAAGATGTAAGAGTAAAGAGGGAGGAGGATAACAGAGGGAAGAGGGAGGATGTCAGAGGGAAGAGGAAAGATGTCAAAGGAAAAAGGTAGGAGTGTGTCAGAGGAAAGAGCGAGGATATCAGAATGAGAATGGGGGATGTCAGTGGGAAGAGGCAGGATTCAGTGGGAAGAGGGAGGAGGATATCAGACGAAAGACGGAGGATGTCAGAGGGAAGAGGGAGGATGTCAGAGGGAATAAGGAGAAAGATGTCAGAGGGAAGAGGGTGGATATCAGAGGGAAGAGGTGGGATGTGAGAGAGATGGGAGAGTACGTCAGAGGGAAGAGGGTTGAGGATGTCAGACAGAAGAGGGAGGAAATCAAAGGGAAGAGGGAAGATGTCAGAGGGAAGAGGGAGGTGGTTATCAGAAAGAAGAGGGAGGAGGATGTCAGAGGGAAGACTGAGGATATCAGAGGGAAAAGAGAGAATATCAGTGTGAAGAGGGAGGATGTCAGAGGAAAGTTGTTGGATGTCAGAGAGAAGAGGGAGAAAGATGTCAGTGGGAAGAGGTAGGATATCAGATTGAAAAGGGAGTATGTCATAGGGAAGAGGGAGGATGTCAGAGAGAAGATGGAGGATGTCATAGGGAAGATGTCAAAGGGAAAAGGAAGGATAACCAGGCAGCTTCTGAGCAGCTTCAGAGAGAGATGGTGAGACATCTTCCTTCTGTTATCTGCTACGCCAAGAATGGCCTATAGTAGTTATTGACTTAAAAGACTGTTTCTTTACCATACCTTTCCAAGAAAATGATAGAGAAAATTTTTCCTTCACAGTATCTAATTATAATAATTCCCAGCCAGTCAAGAGATATCAATGGAATGTCCTCCCACAGGAAATGTTAAACAGCCCTACCCTATGCCAATATTTTGT
>CABHPQ010106714.1:46503-71702 GCA_902168405.1 Peromyscus aztecus
TCCACTGAATAAGAGCAAACCTCAAGGAAAATCTGCAGTGAACATCTTATCTGGTGAGAAAAAATGTCTACACTACGATATTGAGCATATAAGCAATTCACGTCATCGTGTCCTTTATGGAACTGGTAAGGGGGAAGCGGTGCTCAGCCAGCCGCCACCTCTAACTGATTATACAACAGATGTATTTGTCAACCCTCTGGCACCAGAAGCACCACCGTTACCATCTGATTGGCTGAACCAACTTACCAGTTCTAAAGGACCATCTGCTCCTAGAGTTGTTAGCTCAATAAGCTCACCAGTAACATCTCCATTACTTGTTTTGGAAACTACAACTGCAACAACATCTGCTTGCTTAAAAACCACTTCTAAAATAGATCTAAAGATGTCACCTGAATTCACTTCAACACCAGAATCTCTAGAATGTTTTGAACTGCAACCAGACGATCTAAGTCCACAGAGACAAGATCAGATGATCCCTCCATCAATAATTTCACTAAGTAGTAAGTCATGGGATTCAGTTGTGGATGTTACTGACCATACTTTAGCTGTACAACCACAACAATATTCCACTTATCAGTTTATAAAGTCTTTTCCACAATCACTGAAATCTGCAAAATCATCACCAGTATCTCCATCAAAATCAAGATCTGCATGTAGACCACTACCACAAAAACAAGTCCAAAATACATCAGGGTCTTCGAGTGCCCATTTACCAAGATCTTCCAGGGTATCACATCATTCTCTTTCAGTATCTGCCTCATCAAGCCCCAAGACACAAATTTCTTCAAATCTGTCACTGTCACCAAAACGTTCGGTGAGCCACTTAACAAAACTTATCGAAGCACAGTCAAGATCACCCATGACGTATTCACCACAATCAAAACTATCATGTTTCACCTCAACAAAAGTTACCACTCTACAATCATCATTGTCTTCTCTGAAATCTACATCCATTTCAAGCCGTAGAGCTCTAGCAATAAGTCAGTATGCAACAGTGCCACCACATGCCGATGTAAAGCAAAATCCTCCATCAATCCTGCCTATATTGAGCAAAGCAAGGAAAGCATTGATGGAAGCAATAAGAAAAGGCATTCAACTACATAAAACTCGAGAAAGTATACCAAGAGGTGAAACCAAGTTTCCTGAAAATGAAGCAGATATCATCCGGATCCGTCGTAAAGCTATGGGGTATAATTCAGGAAAATCAGATAGTGAGACTGACTGGGTTGAATAAACAAACCCATCAGACGTAAAAACGAATATGTACTGTATTGTTCTATTACATCTAAGTCATTTCTAATGTTTTAATTTTTCTCCGAAAATTACCTACCCTATAACTATACACACAAACGCACAGAGCATACAAAGCTTTAATTGTTAAAATAATGAATTTTGTGTAAAAATTATCAAGAAAATAGTGTGTGTGTGTGTGTGTGTGTGTGTGTGTGTCTTCTATCATTAAAACAGTCTATTCTGTGGCACAGTATTGACAGTTAAGGTCCAGGCATATATATCTTTAATGGCTGAGTCAAAACTATTTGGAAAATTTCATCTACATAGCAGCCTTTTATTGGTATTCATGGCTGCTGTGTTCATGATTGCAACAGTGTCTTAGTTACTATTGTATTGTTGTGAAGAGACACCATGAGCAAGGCAATTTATAGAAGTAACAGTTAATTGGGAGTTGCTTACAGTTTCAGGTGAGTTCATGACCATCATGGTAAGGAGTATAGCATCAAGCAGGTAGGCATGGAGCAGTAGCTGAGAGCTTACATCTGATCCACAGCACTTGGCAGAGAGAGACTCTGGACTTAGCATGAGCTTTTGAAACCTCAAATCCCACCCCTAGTGACATACCACCTCCAACAAGGCCACACCTCCTAATCCTTACTAAACAGTCCATCAGCTGGAAACCAAACATTCAAATATATGAACCTATGGGGGCCATTCTCATTCAAACCACCACAAACAGCTGTATCATATTCACATGGCAATGTTTTACAACAGTCCTCTCCTTTCTCCAATGTGGGAATTTCTGACAGCTCAGGATAGGGCCTGGATACATTGAACTACAGTTGTATTCATTTCTATGGGCTGATTCTGGGGAAACACTTTCCTAGGTAGTTGCTTTCCAGAATCAGATAACTCTTTTTTCCTGGTTTTCCCAGTCCCCTTTCAAATGATCGTCATTTCTTTTTTTTTTTTTTTTTAATTTTTTGAGATGTCTAGGATCTGGTGCATGGGATGTTGGGATGTAAGCCCCAAAGGTTTTAGTATAATCACCAATGTGACTTTACTGGATATGGACCACATCCATGTCTACTCTCAAGGACTGTATATGAAGTCTATCTTAGCATCAGCCTTACAGATTCACATGTTGCACTGACAATGAATATCTGAAGGGATTCAGACACTGTCACAGACTGCCTACCTCTCCATATTGTTTGGTAGACCCATAACTAGATACTAAATTCCTCATAATGAAAACATCATATACTTTGGATACTATAATGTTATTAGGCTGCTGGGGGAGAAAAATCATCAATGATAGATCTCAGTTGTAAACCCTGCATGTTACAATTCCAATATAACAGGTAAGATATGCCCACGGACCTAATAGTGGCATGATTGTTTAGGCTATAACCAATTGCTTTCCAATTGGATTAAAGTCTGCTCCATGAAAGAGTATGCATGCCCGGTATTATAAACCCGGTCAAAACCTGTGTGTGGATGTCACCGACCTTAGAGCAGAATGTACTACTGATGTTTTCCTAAACGGACAGGTAGTAAAACTGCTTATGAAATTTTGAGACTATTGCTTTTCTAAGTCTGGATCAGAGAACCTAGTTTTGCAGATAGCTATAGGTAGTGCAGACTCATAACCAGTAAAAATTCTAAGGATAAGTAATTTCTGGGTGTCCAGACCTATATGGAACATTTATATCATACTCACCCATTTCAAAGCCAATAAGAAATATTTTAGAAGAGGAGGCAGAAAGATTGTAAAAGTCAAAACTAAGGGCATACTGGATCAGAACAGTGTTTTCTGGACATGATGGTACCTCTGTACTCATGAGTTCATAGCAGTAGTAGCTGCCTGTACCAGACCTGTACAAGATCAGGTCAATCAACAGTCTGCCATGGATGGAGGTAGGGCACACAAAGCACCAACCTCCAAACTAAGGAGCTATTGGCGGTTGATGGCTGTTAGGGGAGGGATAGTTAAGTTTGTTGCAGGGATATGACTCCTGATATATTTTTTATGCAATAGATAGTGCCACATACCTGCATACATGCATAGTATTAATTGGACTAGGTGTATGTGCTAGTTATTTTTAGCTGTCAACCTGACACATTCTGGATGGAGGAGGTCATTTACTAGAGCATGGACAATTTACCAGCAGCTGGTTATACCACTGAAGAAAAATGACACCACCACCCCCAGCAGCTGTTATATGTCAGTAACTGCTCAGCTTGTTGGGAAGGCCTTCCCCAACCTATGATTGAATGTTGAGAGGCTCAGTCTTGTGCAGGCCTTATGCATTTGCTCACATCTAGTGTGAGTTTATGTATGTAACAGTCATGGCATGCCTAGAAAAGACAGCAGTTCATTTCACAGCACTCTACCCCATCCTCTGGCTATTCCATTCTTTTCACCAAATCTTCCCTGAAGTTCCTTGAGCATTAGACGGGGATGATAGGTGTCCTGTTTAGATCTCAGCATGCTACAATCATTTATTCTTGACATTTTGACAATTTATGGATCTCTGCATTAACATCTACCCACTGCAAAAAGTTTCTCTGACCAAGTTTGAGCATGCTTTCCTTTTTTTTTTTTTAAATGAAACTGGTCTGTAGTGACCCTGACACTGGTTATGAGACTGATATCTCAGGAGAAGGTGTCATTTTTAGGACTAGTCTCTCCTAAAAAATTGGGTACCCAGTACTACCCCGGTTAGTGTTGGCTTGATACCAAGCCCATCTATAACATCTGTCCCTGTCACCATGGTATGTTTGGTCTTGAGCTCACTGAGAAATAACAGAAACGTCTGAGGAAAGCTCATGACTATTGTCTTCAGAATGGCTAATCTGACCTTTTCCTAATTAAATTATTCTCCACAGAGGTTAGAAGTCATTGTGGTTTGGTTAGGATGGGCCAGACACAACAAATTGTTTTTTCCCTTAGACAGAACACCTTAACATGCTTCATATTACTGGACTCAAGAGAAAATTTACTGAGGTAGAAGTCCCGTGGATTCTTTTAATACAGTTTTCTTCCCAGTCTGATAATTATTTATCAGTAACTCTAGCGTAGTTTCTACTTCTACTCTAGAGGAGTTTCTACTTCTCTTCAGGAGTTTCTGACTACTGGAACCAACATAAGTAACAATGTGGGAAACCAGCTCCCCCTTCCCCCTCCCCCGGGTTACTCTTGAGGAGAGAGAGATAAGAGATTTAGATAGAAGGATAGAGGGAAGAGAAAAAGACAGAAGCACAGGATAGCCTTGGGAGGGCCTGGATCCTAATCTACCACCCCCTCTGTCTCTTCTAAAGGGCATTTTAAAAGGAAAGCCAAGGAGTGGAGCAAAAGACCTCCCCCTAGCACAGCCAAATGCAGACCCTTCCAATCACCTGGTAACCACCCATGAGGTCAAGCAATCCTCTAATGCAGCTCTGCTGGGTAAAGCAAGCTCAGATCTCACTAGGAACCTTTGTGGGCCTCCATATAACAGTGTGATTTTTTTTTCAGAAAGGGGATCATGTTCTTTGGAGATTAACTGTTTTGCCATCATGTGATGTCCCTCAGTCCATAGTCAATTTGACATTTTCACAAGTAAACTTTATATTAATCTATATAGCAAATGCTAAGCTTTGTCAGTGTTTGTAATGATATGTTTTCCAGGATTTTAATTTTACCTATGTTATAAGGTTTCATAATATCTAGAAGTGAGGACCTCTTCACTTTTGTTACCACAAAGAAATAGTAATAATCATTGTTTGGGGTCATAGAGTTTGCGTATACTGATAAGCTATAGAAAAATGAATTATTTCTCTTTCTTAATCTACTTGTTTTGCTCACTGAGTATGTGAATAAAGGTTTCTAGAAAAAACACCACACACCTTACACTGACTCTTCTGTCAAGGCTGATTAACTGTTTAGAACTTCTGTGACTAGAGTAGTTGGAATGTTGCAGGTCTAGAGCCTAACTATAATTTATCTAGGTATTTCTTTGTGCACCTCTATGTCTGACCTAACATCCCCATGACTAACTGATAAAACCTTCTGGAATGCATTAATTCAATTAACAAAACCATAGTTTCCACCAACTAAAAGGCTAAGAACACAACCAGACAGTATTGGAAGACAGCCTCGATCTGAAATTTCTTCACATTGCAATAACCTGCAGACCTGATATCTTTACCAGGGCATTTTATTTATTTTTATTATTTTTTTAAGATTTATTTATTTATTTATTATGTATACTGTGTTCTGTCTGCATGTATGCCTACAGGCCAGAAGAGGGCACCAGATTTCATTACAGATGGTTGTGAGCCATTATGTGGTTGCTGGGAATTGAACTAAGGGCCTCTGGGAGAGCAGCCTCTGCTCTTAACCTCTGAGCCATCTCTCCAGCCCATACCAGGGCATTTTAAAAGTGCTTTGTTTTGCTGTTATACTGAGACTTCACCAAACTCTTAAGCATATAGGAACATGGACTTGGGGGTAAACCTGAATCTGTGTTCCCAGGCCAGAGTGACTCAGATTTAGCTTCAGAATAAATTGTGAGTGAGAGCTGTGTTTTTGCACTGAATGGGAGTGCTAACAAATGACAAGTATTACTGAACAGTAGTTTAGAAATCAGAGGGACAAAAGCAAAATATAATCAAATAACCAAATGGTTTCCCTGAGTTATTTGTACCCTAATCTCTGCCAGTTAGAATGTAGCTAGAAGCACGTTCTGTCCCCACAAGCCTCTCCCTGAGGCTGAAGTAGACTAATAAGCCTTGCACAAAGTCACTGACCTATATAGCCAGGTACTACAGGATTTTCAGCAGAGTCATAAAGAATAAAAGTCCCAGACTCCTGTGCTATACCTGAACCCCAAACTTCACCCACCAAACTTCTGACCCCACAGCCTTCCAATGTTATGGATATGGATGGATCTGAGTGCAGAGATCACCTGCCAGTGTTCCAGGGTCACCTCTTAAAAGGACAAGGTTCATGTGGCCCAGGGCAAAGAATTGTACCAGAACACAGGGTTAGAAACAGGAATCACGACATTTTATTATGAAAGGAACACACTGTTGAGGATGGGGTAGCGTGCTGAGAGAAAAGTGTATACTCAAAAGCAGTGGGGCCACAAACTGCATGACCGTTTATAGGACATTTACAGTTTGCCCTTAGGCTTTTTCTGTTATTTGTATGCTGCCTGGGAGAGGAAGGGCTTCCAGTCCTTCTCTGCCAACTGGCTTCTTTCATGTGCTAACCTTGATCTTTGGGTGTCAGTTGTACACTAGTCCTTGCTCTCCTGCCTTACCAAGACCATCACAGCACCTGGGAAGTACCAAGACATCTCCATGCCTATTCGACTTATTGTCCAAGACTGTTGCAACCAACCACAGGTGACATCAGCTGGAAGACGAGCACAGTACTTTGGGGTTGGGTGTCTTCCCCTGACAGTGGACCTGTTCGAGTCTCTGTCCACAGACAGGCCTGTAGGTGATGGTGATTAGGATCTGCTCAGTGTTGGGTTTCATTGGCGCATCACGATGACTCCAGGGCAACATCTTAAGATTACTTTCCTTTCCTACACTTATAGTGACTTGAACCATACTATAGTGTCAGAGACTGGGGTAGTGTTTGTAGAGGCAGACCCTTGGCCACTGCTAGGTTTGACCTACAAGCTAATCACACCACAATTTCCTCGCATTCTGACAGATATTAGCAATCACCCTATTGAAACTATGGGTGTGAGTCTGCATTAGGCTCCCTAGGGGTAGGCGAGAGGGACTTCAAAGAAGAAATGTTGAAATTACAGACCAGAAACAGCAGTCTTCCCTATCTCTGATCTTCAGGGTTGATTCTGGGACCCCCTGCTGCTACAGGAAGAGAAAATAGTCTTTCTGAGTTTGAGAACAGACTCCCTAGGTGTCTGGATTCCAAGAGAGTAGCAAGAGCAGGAATTTACAGACCCCAGATATCACAGGCCTAGGATCATTACCCAGCTCTTATTTGGAGTTCACCATAACTAAAAAGTGCTCTTCCTCCACACCCCCTCACATCCTATAAGCCACAGAGTACCTAGATTTGAATCTTCATTGCCTCTTAGTGCAAGATGCCCCCTTCCCCTCAAAAGACTTAAAATAGATGTTTGGGAGTTTTATTTTTGTTTTGCTTTTCTAGGTGGTCCAAATCTTTTTCTGGCGTTTAATAAATCTTATAGCTTCAAGCAATGATCTGCTTCATTTCATACCAGGCTCAGAGGTTTTCTGATCTGCATAATCTCAGGGGTGCACTACACTTCACCTCACAATAAGCAGGCTGAAACACCAGTCTGTCCCACCTGGGTGCAGGTCTTCCTGCCTGGTGATGAGGTAATTCCATGGAGGGCAGGCTGGGGATAGTGTTGCTTGAGTTTGTGGGACAGAAAAAGTCTTGTGGCCACCAAGGCTTCCTGAAATTTGAATGACTTTTTGGTTGTAAAATGGAGGTGTAGCCTGTCCCTTACAAGAATAAATTAGTTACTACATGTCAAATATTGAAAGGTTTTCTAGAACACAAGAAATTCTCAATATTTTTAACACGAAAGTATTTTGTGACTTTAAATTTTCATCTTATAAAAATAAAACACTAACATAATTTGTGCCTCGTAGAACTACTGTATGAATTAAATGATAATGCATACAAAGCACTTATCAAGTTAAAATAGTTTTATATGGTGTAGATAGGGATGGCAGCCACTGTAACTTCATTTGTGGGTACCACTTACATTTTGTAGTTACTACAAATTATTTGAAAGATATCTGATATGTGACTGTATGGAAACTTATCACAGGGACCTAACTCCCCAAAGAGTACTTGTTTACAAGTTAAGTATTGTTAAATGCTTTTCGGAATATTACTTTTAATTGTGAAGACTCCTTAACATTTCTTTTTTTTTCTTACTACATTTTTCCTTTGAAAGAGCAAAACTATCAAGAGCTGCTGTGGATATCGCTCTGTATAAATAAAATGCTGATTGGCCAGTAGCCAGGCAGGAAGTATAGGCAGGACAAGCAGAGAAGAGAATTCTGGAAAGTGGAAGGCTGAGTCAGAGAGACTCTGCCAGCCGCTGCCATGGAAAATGAGATGTAAGGTACTGGTAAGCCAACGTGGCAACTTATAGACTAATAGATATGGGTTAATTTAAGATATAAGAATTAGATAACAAGAAGCCTGCTGCGACCATACAGTTTATAAGTAATATAAGTCTCTGTGTGTTTACTCAGTTGGGTCTGAGCAGCTGCGGGACTGGTGGGTGAGAGAGATTTGTCCTGACCATGGGGCAGGCAGGAAAACTCTAGCTACAAAGAGCCATCATTTGGCCCTTGAATGACAAATGACAAGCCTTATGCCTTGAGCACAGAGCTGTAAGACCAGAAGTTCCTGTGTTGGTGACTGGCAAGACTGTCATCATGACATCTTGGCTGCTGGGAACACTTTACAGATGCCTTGAGGAAATTGCACTCCAGCTGTAATTAACATTGCTAAAGGAATGATTCCTTCTTCATGGGGCTTTACACAGGCTCTGAAAGAATCCACTCTGATAAGATAAGTGTCCTTGAACTTAAGATGACCCTGTTCACCCTGCAGATATTATTACTCAGGAATGGAAGGCAACCACTTTCTGAGTGGATTTCAGAGATCATCAAACATAGAAAATCATTCAGTAATCCCTCCCCCAACATTAAGATTGTTCTCTAGGATATCCCTAGTAGAAAAAGCTTTCGCTTCTGGGCCAATAAACTGGTACAAAAGATATACTCATTTCCATGCCAATTCTCATTTTCTTATCCTGTATCTGCAGTTCTCCAGAGTTTAGTCATCTTTTCTTTAAATTGATTATAATAATATCAGTGGTGATGATTTTTAATGTGAACTTGCTACAAATTAGAATCACCTGAGTAGGGAGCCTTAACTGATGTGTGATGATCCACCCACATTTGGGGATACCTTCTGGTATCAGCCCAGATAAAAGAAGTGCACAGCAGAAGGAAGATCCTCTGCCTACTGCTTGCTTGAACTTCATTCTTAATGGCTGAGTCAATTTACTCTGTTGTTGCTGCTGCATCTTTTGCTCATAGAAGAACCAGCATTTCCAGACTTCCTCCATTGATGGGACCAGAGCCGATCTAGCAACCCCCCAGGTGTTCAGCATGGAATTGGGACTATTGAGGAGCCCTGTCTTGTGGACTGAGCAACTACTGGGTTCTCAGCCTCTTGGGTTTGAGATACCTATTGTTTCTATTTGAAAGTAAGGTGACTTAATAAATTATTCACACACACACACACACACACACACACACACACACACACACACACACTCACACACACAGAGAGCTTGTTTGTTTACCTGGACAGAAACTTTTTTGGAGGCTGGCTGAATGAAACATATTTTAGATAAGAGAAATTAAGCTTTGAAAAGTAAAATAATACAAGAATATCCTGGTTCCACTCAATCATGTTTAATATATTGACAAAATGAGCTTCGTAGGTTTTCATGAAAGGTAGTTTAGATAAACAATGTACTCTGCTCACTCTAGATCCCCATGCATTGTGAAGGCTGAGCATATGGTCAGCTATTATAGTATAAAATTAGACAATATAGCTTTTTGAAGTTGTAAATTGTAGGAAAGAGAGAATTTTAGGACATTAAAACTTTTTCTGGTGTTAGGCAGATCTAAACTCACATGATAGTATTCACCAGCTAACTGCATTAACATAAATGAGGTACTTAATCTCCTTGTACTTCTGACCTTATTTGAAAGCAGTGGTAATGAGACTTCTCTAGGAGTTTGTTTTGAGAATTACATATCATAATATATGAAGAATGCCTGGTAGAGTAACTTGATTATAATTACCATTAGAAAAATAGCCACCAAAATTATGCATCCACTGATAGTTTTTTTTTTTTCATTCTCTATCTATCTAACATGCTGTAACTTCTCAGCTCCTCTTTTTGGATATCAATTTAATTTTGTCCACAGTAAGATAGGTCTATACTTTCATTAATGCACCCTGAGGTTTGTTTGTTTGTTTTGGAGATAAGATCTCATCTCACTCTGCTGTATTGACCTCCAACTGGAGAGCCTTTCCATAAATGCTGGGATTACAGCCATGTACCACTACAACTTAACTTCTGTGTGATTCTTTAAATAATTATAAAATAAAAATGAGATATTAAGTGATCACATTGCCATTAGAAGAATTATAGAGTTAGGTCCAACACAGAAAGTTATTCAATAAACCCTTCTCTTACAATGTTAATTTTAGTTGGAGTGTCGTTTTCTCCAGGCACCCCTGAAATTGTCAATGCAGCCACAATGAGATGAACATTCTACAGCTAATTTATTTCTAAATTATTGTATTTTACACAAGCCATAACAACCTCTCTCTATTTTTGGAGTTGGATTTTGAGAACCAATTGCAGATCCTTACAATCTTTTGAATAAAGTTAACACATTTCTCAGTCTATCAGAATTATTTAGATATGTCACTGAAAAAATCTTTATTCTCCTCTCTTTTGTAAAATCTAATCAGCACTCTTTAAAGATCTCCTACACTGCCATTATAAAACATGAGGTAGATCAGATGAGAGTCAGGAATAGAAACGTCAACAGAGCAGTAGACTCTTTCTTGGTAGCATCTAATGTATTAGATATTTTGTTTGTGATCTAACAAATAAGGCTTACCTGAAAAATCAGAGTTTGGAGCTAAGCCACTAGTTAGCCATAGAGGCCAGGTAGTGGTGGCACACACCTTTAATCCTAGCACTCAGGAGCCAGAGGCAGATGGATCTCTGTGAGTTCAAGGCTACCCTGGGCTACACAAGTTTGATCCACTCTAAAAGAGAAACAGAGCCAGGCAGTGGTGGCACACAACTTTGATTCCAGCACTTGGAACGTGGAGACAGGAAGTGATATAGCTGGGCAGAGAAAGGAATATAAGGTGGGAGGAAACAGGAGCTCAGTCTCTTTCAGGCTGAGGAGTTGGCAAAGTAAGAGATGGTGGCTGTGGCTGACTCTTTTGTCTCTCTGACCTTTCAGCATTTACCCCTATATCTGGCTCTGGGTTTTTATTATTAAGACCAATTAGGATTCATGCTGCAGATTCTTTTCTGGCATGCATCAGACTATATTTTAAATAGCCCTATCTTTACTGCTTCTGTTTCATCTCATTAATAAATAACCTTAAATATAATGAAGCATATAGTACTCTCTCTTATTTGTGGAAGATACATTCTAAGCTCACAGATGATACTGAATACTATAGATGGTAGATTTTTTTCCTATGCATGCATACCTATAATAATGGTTAATTCATAAAGTAAACACAGAGATTAGTACCTAGCACTTATAAAGAACAATTATCACAATAGTAAAGACACGTAAAACTTTTCAGATATTTATGCCAGGAATTTTTACTCAATATTTTTGGGTTACAGTTGACCATAGCTAAATGAAAGTGTGAAAAGCAAAACTACATGTGAAGCATGACTGAACCAAAAGTCTATACACTTTGATTTATTATACTGAAACATGAAAAATCACTCTCATTTTGTAGTTTAAATAATGGATTTAAACTTTATGAATATCATTTTATGTTCAAAATGGTTTTCTTTTTCTGATTTTTTAATAAATTTATTTATCTATCTTACATCCCAGCTGCAGTTTCCCCTCTCTCCTCTCCTCCTAGTTCCTTCCCCCACTGCCTTCTGTCCCCACCCCCCAATCCACTCCTCCTCTTTTCTGTTTAGGAAAGGGCAGTTCTCCTGTAAGTATCAACAAAACATGATATATCAAGTTGCAGTAAGACTAAGCACCTCCCCATGTATTAAGGCTGGGCAAGGTGACCCCGTATGAGGAATAGGGTCCCAAAAGCCAGGAAAAGGGTCAGAGACAGCCCCTGCTCCCACCATTAGGAGTCCCACAAAAGGACCAAGTTACAAAACTGAAACATATGTGCTGAGTGTCTGTCAGTCCCATGCAGGCTCCTTGGTGGTCGGTTCAGTCTCTGTGAGCCCCTGTGAGCCCAGGTTAGTTGATTCTGTGAGTTTTCTTGTGATGTCTTTGACCCCTATAACTCCTACAATATCCTCCCCTTGAATACACCTTTTACATATCATCTGTGATTTCATTTCTTATCTATGGAAATAAATTATAGCATCCATAAAGTGTCTCTGTTTCCATGTCTCAAAGCTTAAACTGCTTCATAATAGTTATACCACATTTTTACACTTAACAGAAAGAAGAATTCAAGGTTAGAAGAAACAACAGCATTAACTAATGGCAAAAACCAAAACAACAAATAAAATTACCAGTCATAATAGCTCCTTCTTAGGCATTAGAAGAGGACTATGAAATGGAAGCCTTGAAATTGAAGCTTATTGGCTTCAGGCTAAATCTATCTCTGTCAATACTGCATATCTACTCCTGGCTTTACTATGAATATTTAAGTTTTTACATCTCACACCTATGGTTTTAATTTTCTGTTTGCTCCTGGTATGTGACTATTTCCTTTTCTTACTTTCAAGCTAATGATGATATATAAAATGTTTCTGCTTTGCATTTTGTCTGGATTTTGTGTAGTGAGCGAAAGGGAGCTTCATATGTAACTCAATTTAAACTTTATATTTATATATTTTATTATTCTATTGTACTCCTAACTTTTTATTTTTAACATAGATATTTCCTTATGATGGATAATACTAGAAACAAGTACACTGACTGTGGTATCTCAGGCCCAAGTTGACAAACATCTTATATTTTCTCTCATTTGTGGATCTTACCTTCAAATCTTTTGTGTATTTAGCTTGGAGCACAGTTAGAAGCCAAAAAACATGGAAAGTGGATACATTAGGAGAGCAGGGAGAGTAGATTATAGGTAAAGCGAAAGTAGTAAGATAAAAATCTGGGGGCAGAAAGGCTTAAGCAGAGAAAGGTGTGGTAGTATGGGGAAAACCAAGGGCTAAGAATAAGCAATAACTAAAAGGAAGGAGGTATACAAAGCCATGTGGAAGTCTACTATACTGACATCCAACTTAAAAAAAAACCCAGAAGACTAGTAGAACACATGTAAAAAGAAAGAAGGAGGATGATACTGAGGGTTAAGGAATTAAGTAGAGATGGGGGAGAATGGGGTAGAGGATGGGAAGAGGGTGTGCTAATCAAAACTGAAGAAGTATGAAAGTGATGTATGGAAACTCATTAGTTAATAAGCTAATTTCAAAATACAACTTATAAAAAAAGGTACCATGCATAGACGATGTTGCTCCCCAAAGTCCAGAAGGCATAGGATAACTCCTTCTGAGAATCATTGGGCAACAAGGCCTCACAGGTCTCTAAGACAGCACAGGTGATCAATTATTGCCCTTAGCTAATCACAATAGTTACCTGGAAAGACCCTTTTGCTGAAGACACCACACACATTTGCTACAAGAGATATAGAAGGCAATCTCAAAATGACTCAGAAACTTCCTCCCTGCTGGCTAGCTTTCATAATTCTGGAAGGTGTTATGCAGGATGCTTGTGTAGAAAAGACATCAGTAGTCTTACCTAGTACTGCATGCTGTAATACCAACCTGCCAGCAAGATGTAACCACTAGTGCAATAGTGGCAATGATTATTTCAGGATAACTAACTGCCTGCTGATTGTATTTGAGGTCTGTTCCACAGGTGAGAGTTTCATGCCTGGTACTGTATATAATATTGGTTCAAAGCACATGGATTTGAAGGCTATAGGCTCTAGAGTAGAACTTGTTTTTGTTTTTGTTTTTGTTTTTCGAGACAGGGTTTCTCTGTGTAGCTTTGCGCCTTTCCTGAAACTCACTCTGTAGACCAGGCTGGCCTCAAACTCACAGAGATCCACCTGGTTCTGCCTCCCGAGTGCTGGGATTAAAGGCGTGAGCCACCACTATTTAATAACTTATTTTATTAAATTGTCGTGTTGTCAAGCTGCCTTCTAAACATATATGTTTACAACCATAGACCTGGGTTGCTCTCAGCCTTGGTTGAGGAAACATTTTTTTGCAGTGGACATAGTCAATGGATAGATACATAATTGATTAAAATGCTAAGAATAGAGACTGAGGGCTCAACTATAAGCAGAATATCTAATTTACATCATCCTCTCCCACCAAGGCTCATGGACTATCTTAGAAGAGGAGGTGGTCAGAATGTAAATGCTGGGCAATGAGGAAGTGTACTGTGAGATGCTGTCTTTTGGATACAGCATGGCTTATGCAGTCATGATCTTACAGCAGCTGTGGTTACCTGCATAAGACTTACAGACCAAGTCAGCCCAAATCATGGCATAGATCTTATGTATTATCTCCAGGACTTACCCCTTGTGGAAGAGCTATTGACAGTGGATAGCCATTGGGGGAAAAAGAATTACTCTTTATTGAGGATGTAGCCACGGGTAGGATTTCCACGCTCTTGTGAATGGCCCCAAACCAATGCGCTTATGAGCAACTATAACTAGATTTAGTAGATTAACAATGACAACAAAAAGACACGAAGTCAAGGAGACAACCAGTTGGGGTGATATGGAAGAGTTGTAGGTAGATAAGTTCATACTTCATTGTATACATGTATGAAATTATCAAAAAATAAGACAAAAATTTCTAAAGAAATGAACAGAAATTTCTGAAATTTTCTGTATTTCAGTCGCATATTCTATTTAGAGCAAATTAATAAACAAAACATATTTTCTAGTAGTTGCTAACAAAAACACAAAATAAAGCTTATTTCTATAAACCAAATCTTTGTGGTCTTCTAAAATGTGCATATAGGCATTCAATAATCAATATACGGTATTAGAGGTCTTTGAAAAGCTTATGATTCAGATTAGTAGCTTTATAAAAGGACCTCAAAGAGCTTCCTTGCCCTAAATGTCATATGAGAACACATCTATATGTGAATTAGCTCCTTATTAGTACCAAATTAGTACCTGTAATGAGGCAACTATATATTAACTCCTTACCATGCAAAAATCTCAAAATATATTTATTCTGGACCTGTGGGTCTTTGGTACTATTAAATAAATTTTGTTGCCTGTAAACAATTCATATAGTATTATATAGCATTCTGTTATTGCAACCCAAATAGAATAAGATATTTATTTACTGTAAATTGATGAAATGTTTTACTTAATGCCTAAGCTATATTATAGGTTATTTTTTTATACCTTGCTTTAATAGCTTTCTTTCCAAGCAGTTTCTACTTCTTTCTCCACTACTCTTTTTGGTCTTCTTCACAGCTATACACAATTGATTGTCAAAACCACCTATTTATAAGTACTGGTATATTAAAACTAGTCAAACAGCTCTTGGAGAAACTAATAGATTGCAATCTCCAACCCCAGAGAAAGAAAGATAAGAGAGTCAGGGAAGGAAGGAAATGAAAATACAATTCACAGTAGTAGGAAAGATATTAGAAAATCTTGATATATTTTAAGCAAGAGTTTCACATATGGTTGTTCACTCTATACATCCAGGGTCAGCATCCAATACTGAAATTATCCTAGAGTTACATACTTGAGACAGTCTTTCAGAGAGCAATAAGATATCTTGAGAAATCAGTAATTTTTAATTAATTCACAAGGACAAACTGTTGGCATCAAAAGACCATTTGTTCAGTCTCTTCCATTTCCTCATACATGGTCTGTGAGTATGCATTTCTGAAATGCGGGCTTCTGTCATGTATTGCAAGCAACTTGGACAACTGGGATGAGTGACTTGGACAAATTTTCTCCTTTAATCCTTGTCACAACCTTATGAATGTTTATTTCTATTCTAGGAGTTGTAGTTGTATCAGTTGGATTCAACAGCTGTGCATTTGATCAGTAGTCATTTTCCGTAATGGTCTCTGTCTGTTGAAAAGAGAAGTTTCCTTGATGAAAGGTGAGAACTGCACTTATCTATGATTACAAGGACAAATATTTAGAATGTAATTAAGGATCATGCCAGTTAAGTAAAGTGGCAGTTAGTTGTAGGTTCTCTTCCAAGATCCATGACTTCACTGGCCCTGGCTAGTTGACTCGTGCCAAGTACCAAGCATGCTTTTCCTCTTGTTGAGTGGGTCTTAAGTTCAATTAGAGAACTGTTGGTTATCACCAAGGTTAGGGTAACCAAGAGACAGGGAAAGAAGGAAATGAAAAGAAAAGAATTTAAAAGTAGTAGGAAAGATTTTTAGAAAATCTTGATATATTTTCTTGATATATTTTCAAGCTGTTGGTTACTACCAGTATTGTACCCTTATGGTTATCTTGCCATGCTGGTCATTTTTGTGTTTCACAGGTGTCTTAGGGATTCTATTGCTGTGAAGAGACACCAAGACCACAGCAACTTTTATAAAGGAAAACATTTAATTGGGTGCTTACAGTTCAGAAGTTAGTCCATTATCATCATGGTGAGACATGGCCACATGCAGGCAGACATGGTGCTAGAGAGGTAGCTGAGAGTCCTACATCTATGCAGTTGACAGTCAGTCTTACTTGGCATGGCTTGAACATATATGAGACCTCAAAGCCTGCTTCTACAGTGACATACTTCCTCCAACAAGACCACACCTACATCAACAAGGCCACACCTCCTAATAGTGCCTTTAGGGGGCATTTTCTTTCAAACCACCACAATAGGCATTGTAGCTGGGTAGGGTTACTGGTTGTTTCCCTCCTTTGGAAGCTTTTGTAGCACCTTCTGGTACCATAAAAGCTAGCACTCAGGGAGGGGACATTCAAGTCAGGGGCAGCTCAGGTCCTCTGGGTCCTGTGTCTGAAGTGCAAGGTGTCTTTACCAATAGGGACTTAACCGCTACCTCTGGTGGGATAACCAAGGACAACAGCAATAGTCTATATATGGTTTGGGAGTCTCTTAGAAAACCCTCACCAACAACTCAAAAGAGAGCTTCTCATGCCTGATGTTCAAATATTTGTTAAGTAATCTATGGACGTGTGGGGAGCGTTGTCAGCCCAGATGGGGAAATCTCATTGAAACTGTATATGTATGTTTATATACTGACTTAAATGTATTATAGGTATTTTAAGCAGACAATTAATAGTATGATTCCTTATAACTTTTTTCAGAAACTTTTACTTTAACCTTCTGTATTTTTCTTTCCTCTCTCCTCTCCCTAATATATTCAAACTCTCTAGATCAGAGGTTCTCAACCTTCCTAAGGCTGCGACCCTTTCATACAGGTCCTCATGTTGTGGTGATCCCCAACCATAAAATTATTTTCATTGCTACTTTATAAGTATAATTTTGCTATTGTTATGAACTGTAATGTAATTATCTGATAGGCAGGATATCTGGTATGCGATCCCTGTGAAAGGGTCATTTGACCCCAAAAGGGCTTGCAGCCCACAGGTTGATACCTGCTGCTTTAGATGATGATAAATGAGGAGAGAGTCAGTTACTATATCACACCCTGATATTTTTTCTATTGTATGTTAAGTGATAAATGTGAAAGTGAAAATACAGGATCCTTTGTATTAAATAACGTAAAGAAAATCAAATAATTATATCAATACTAGATTCAGATAAAAGCCCTGTGTTTCCCCAAATGAGCTTGGTAACATTTCATAGAGGGGGTTACATTTAAGTAGACATCTGAAGAATAAGATGACATTTCTAGGCAAACAAAAGAACAGTGGGAATAAGGTTTAAGCAAACAGAAGACTCAAAGACATGATACCATGTTTTAATTAATTTTTTTGAAATTAGAGTTCATTTTGGTGGAGTGTAGAAGCATTCAGTAAAATGGCTAGATTTAAGTTTATAATTGTGTGTGTGTGTGTGTGTGTGTGTGTGTGTGTGTGTGTGTCTCATGTAGTATGTGAAAATACATGGGATAATGGAAGTAGAGGTCTAAAGGGGTGGGAGACTGAACAGGAAAGGTTAATAGAATATATGTGACTTAAAATTAGAAGGTACGAACTATTGGGAAGAACCAAAAAAGTCAGGGAGACCAGGAGAGGGCACTGGGGAGAGAGGAAGAACAACCTATAATGTTGTATGTTATGAAAATGACAAATGAAACCCATTATTTTATATCCAAACTAAAACAACAATTTCATTCAAGAAAAGAGGATTGAAAAATCTGAAGAATGAAATAGCTGCTATACCAGGTATGCTGGCTAGTCTTGACACACAAGCTAGAGTTACCTAAAAGGAGGGAAACCTCAACCGAGAAAATGCCTCCATAAGATCTGCTTGCAGGCAAGCCTACAGGGCATTTTCTTAATTAGTTATTGATGGGGGAGGGCCCAGCCCATTGTGGATGGTTCCAACTGTGGACTGGTGACCCTGAGTTCTAAAAGAGAGCAGGCTGAGCAAGCCATGAGAAGCAAGCCAGTAAGCAGCACACTCCATGGCCTCTGCATCAGCTCCTGCCTCCAGGTTCCTGCTCTGTTTGAATTTCTGTTCTGACTTTCTTTGATGATAAACAGTAATATGGAAGTGTAAGTCAGATAAACCCTTTCCTCCTGAACTTGCTTTTTGGTCATGATGTTTTGTCACAGCAAGAGAAAGCCTGAAACACCAGGGAAGCCATTTCAGGTCATGTTAAAATGTTAGTTGAGTAGGGAAGCCATGCATTCATCCTCGGATGTAATAAAGAGCTGTGTCTCTGCTGTAGGCCTGGCAGCAGAGGGGGGAAACGGTAGGACTCTATAGTGGTTTCTCTCTCCATTACTTAAATATGAAGATGACTGTTTTACTCTCGACTATAATTAACTCAAGTGTTGCTGGTGAGATTTCTCTTTGTGTTTGAGTGCTGTCAAAAGAAAGCAGCGATCATTATGACCTTCTGAAGAGTAAAAGTGTCATTTGGAAAGACTGAGAAATTAACTTGTTTTTTTAAATATTCATGTCAACTCATACAAATATAAGACATTTAAATCAGATTTACATAATAATAAAATTTAAATCCATCTTATATATCTAGTCCAGTGATTCTTAGGTATTTGAAGGCAAGCACTATGTCTTATATAATTTAAATTTTTTTTCTTTTTATGAGTGATATCATGCTTATGAGACAGATGCATAAAACTTTATTTAAGTGAAATTAGTAATTCCTGCCAGGCACAAATTTGTCATTAAATATTTGGGCTTGTTTGTGAATTAAACCTGTCATTATGATCTATACAGAGATATAAGATTTACTTTTCATTCGAATGCATTCTAAAACATATTAAATACCAATTGGGTATGTAAGAGAAGGCAATTAGTGATTTCTGCTCTGTGTATGAACTAGGAAGGTTGAATGATATTAAAAGATAGGAATGGTATTAGGGAAAAATTAAATGTATGTGACATTGTAAGCTATGCTTCATAGGCTAGATGAGAGTTTCTCAGGAAGACAAGTGTAAAGGAGGACAGCCCACATATAGGGCCTATCATGAACAAGGTGTGAGATAACATGAGCATTCAAAGAATGTGATATAATAAACAAGGTGTGAAATAAATTGAACACTTAAAGAGGTAATCCATGGAACATCCATGGAATTCAGATATATCTAGAAAGTAAGATATGTAGAAAGAATGGTAAGTTCATGAGAAGGGAATCTGGAAAATTAGGAATTATTTTGGTTTTAAAAAATCTTACATAATGTAAGACATAATTTGAATAGGCAATTGAGAAAGTATAGTTGAAGACAGTATGAGAAATATGTGAAGTGGGGTTAACAGGTCACTAGATATAGTGTTCTCTCATAAAGATAGTATATATATCATGTTTGGCTAATATGATTTTTAAGGCCTGTGTTAATTCTCTTTAATAGGATTGATTATCATTTACTGCCTCATGATTTTTTAAAATAAGAAATCGGTCTTCAATTCCTTCTTTCCCTGTATATGTTGATTCTACATATAGATAAATAATGGTAAAAAAATTTAAAGCAATGTATTCCTTGAAGGTTTGAAATAACAATTATTGCTTCTGCTGTGGTTGTAATAAAAATTTTGAGAGAAACAAGACTTGTAAATAATGTTTAACTTCAGTCTTTTTAACCCCAGAGTGAAGGAGGAGGAAATAGGGCTAAGGAAAGCTCAGGAAATGACCATCTTTCTGTTAATAATAGGCTCACCAATATTAGCCCTGGATAAAGTACCTCTATCGTTTTTGTCACATGATTCAAAGCAGAGAAAAAGGAAATGGCTATTAGAAGAGGGATGAAGCTTATAAACTCAGTAATGATCTACTCCAACATTTCTCAGTAATGTCAACAAAGAAAAGACTGGCTATCTTCTAAAAGTCAGAGGATGCTAAGGGCCAGTCTTGTAAATATATCTCAATCACTGAATTCAGGTTTTAAACTTACTTTCGATAATACCATACTTGAATACATGCTATACACTGTGATCATAGTCACTCCTTAGTACATTTTCTCATCCTCTCCCACTTTTGCCAACCCTCTCTCATTTGCCCTAATGAGTCCCCACCCCACACTCATGTCCCTCTTTTCCATCCTCCTTCTTGTGTGTGTACAGGTGGTCTCAGTTGCTGTGTGCTCTCTAGAAGACAGCATCTCACTCCTCTTTAGTTTCTCATTCCCATAGTCCTTTCCTCTTCTTTATGCAATGTTCCTTGGAACCTGGGAGTGACAAAGATGTCTAGTTTAGGGCCAACCACTCAATTGTCACTGATCCTCAGAACTGAGGCCAGTTATGAGTCTTAATTTGATCATTTGCTGACATACGAGGCTTCTGGGACCAAGTGACAGCTACACCTATCCATGCATATAAAAACAAATATTTAAGGGCTATTGAGATGACTCATTATGTAAAGATACTTGATGTCAAGCTAGATGGTATAAGTTAAAATACCAAAACCCCACATGGTAGAAGAAGGGAACCATCTCCTGCAAGTTGCCCTCTGACCTCCACAGAGGTGCTGAGGCATGTACAGGCATGCACATGTGCAGAGATAGAGATAGAGATAGAGATAGAGATAGAGATAGAGATAGAGATAGAGACAGAGATAGATAGATAAACATAAATAAATGGATAAGCAAGCAAATATAATTAAAAACAAAACAAGTATTTTAAAGGTTGTTTAATTACAATGATTATCTAGCAAAACATTGGTAGTAGATTTCTCCATAGGCTAGGCAAGCAAACATGACTGAAAAAGTGTGGAATGTGTTTAGGGAAATATCATCTTCATGGTATAAAAGAGCAGTACAAAAGGCCCTACTTGAGACAAAGCAGACTAATGCATCCAGGGAGTTAAATAGAAGCCTTCTAGCTGGTCTAGTCAAGAAGAGGAAACACAAGGAGAGATGGGAATAGATAGCTAGGTAGAAACAACCATAGCCCATATGTTGAGGCTTTCTGAAGATTTAGGCTGAACCACAGCATCAATCACAAGCCACTAAAAAGGTTTAAATTCAGGGACACGACTGATCATCTTTGCTTTTCTAAAATACCACCCTGTGCTAAGGCATGAGGAATGGATGCTCTGTGACAGATTTGGGGAAATCAACTTGCACTATCTCCATTTTACAGATGGGGAAAACAGAGTTTATATTTCCTGACAGAGTAGCAAGAACATTTTTGTGGACTCATTTAATATAATGCTCTGTGCATTTATTCACTCGATATCATTAAACACTATGTTAAAGGATAAAAGTCCCATGGTTACTTTCATTGTGGAACTCACATTCTAATAAAAGACAATGACATTAAACTAAAGCTTGTAATTATTTCCTCATAAATGCTACTGTGAACTAAAAGAACAGAGTTCTATAAGACTTTGTAAATGAGGAAGCAAGGGGCATGTATTTCTTTGAGGAGGTGACATTGAAGCTGACCCATTAAAGACAAAATGTAATACATTTTAGAAGATATTTCCAAACAAAAGGAACACCATGTGCAAAGTCCTTGAGAAGGGAAAGAAACTGGCATGAATCTGTAGTTGAAGCAAGTTTAGTGGTGCAGGATGTAGTGGATGGGAGGTTTTTAGCACAGCACTTGACTCACTGTAGGTGTCTAAAATACATTTATCTAATGTACAACTAAGAAAGACATTATGAAGTAAAGAGGCATGCTGGGGAAGAATGGAATCTCAAAGCACAGGAGCAGCATAGATGTATTTGTAGTCAAAGATAAAAGAACCACCAGAAAGGAAAAAGCTAATGGCATAAGAGGAAATACTTAGAAGCAATGCATTTTGAAAGAAGCAGGGGGGATCCTGGCAGATAGATATCCTTGGAAACAAAGAATACTTCCTTCATTGAAATAACTCCTTTGAACAAAGATTCATTGAACATAGAGATATGCTAGAGTGAGTGCTCCAGCTTGTGAGTGCACATTGTTTATTTATTCATAAATCCAAATTCAGAATCAATTTGTTTTTTATTTGAAATTGATAATAATGGAAATATACATACTATATAAATCCAGCCTTTTTATTTACTGTTAATTATTGAATGTTTATTGTGCAGACTTCATAAAAGTTGCTTTCTTCAATAATCTCATTTAACCTATTTTTATAGGTGAGAAAAGTGAGCTAATATGCTAATGTGGAGTTAACACTAGTCTGAGTCAAAGCTACTCCTTTTTAATCCCATCAGTCTCTATAGTAGCATCAATGCTGATAACTTGTAAATACTATTTGTATGTTATGTTTGGGTATTTTGCATGCATATAAGTCTGTGCACCACAGGTATGTGTGCCCATGGAGGTTTGAAGAGGACTTGGGATCCCCTGAACTTGGAGGTTCAGACAGGTGTGAGCTGCCATGTGGGTGCTAAGAATTGAACTCGGGTCCTCTGAAAGAGGAGTCGGTGCTCTTAACCCCTGAGCCATCTCTTATGGTGATATTTTCTTTTGTACCAAAATGATATTTGTATGTTAATAAATAAAGTTGCCTGGGGGTCAGAGCTATTAGCAAGCCATAGGATAGCAGGGCAGTGGTGGTGTATGCTTGTGATCACAGCACTTGGTAGACAGAGCTAGGTAAGTCTCTGTGTGTTCAGGGATACAGCCAGCATTGGATACACATGCCTTTAATCTCAATCCCAACCATAGAACACCTGGAGGTCTATACAGACAGGCCGTGAAGAGGCAGTCCTGTGGTTGGGTTTACAACCAATGAGAAGGCAGAACAGAGACTATATAAAGACTTTAACACAGGAAGTACCTCCTCCCTTTGGAGAGGTAGGACCACTGCAGGAGGAAGGGTAAGGTTTTAGCTCTTAGCTCTGACCTCTTGGCTTTCTTCTTTGCATTGGTTCTGTGTTTCTTATTTATAAGACAGTTGGTTACATCTACAATCTCTCCAGTCTCAGTTTGTAAATACTAAAAGAGAACTGTGTGAAGGGTGCAATTAGAGTACCGAAGGGAATTTGTTACAGAAATGAGTTGGAAAGAAAGGGAAGTATGTGTAGTGTCAGGAGTTTCGAAATCACAGTGAATTACTAGAGAAAGTTTTCTGAAAGAGGTGATAAAGAGACTGAATCAGTATGCATGAACTCATTAAAGTAAAGCAGATGTGAATGAATTTGAAGCAAAGAAAAAGAGATATGGGGCAGGAACCCCCAAAGAGTTTAGGATCGTTGGAGTATAAAGCTGAGGACGGAGGAAGGGACTCAGTTATAAAAGCCTATAAGTTGAAAAACCAAAATAAATAAATAAAAATAAAAGCCTATAAGCATTGTGAAACAATTCTTACTTTATCACAGTCATTAGAAAATTTCTGTATGGTGACTAAATTTTAGGTTTACATCAAATGGATTCTACTCCACTTGTATTTATAATAAAGCTTTATATTCAATTGATAAGTATTAAGTTCCTAATATATGTGCTGGCTAATTTCTGGGGACACATGATGAACGAAAGTGCTATGGTGTCTACCTTCATGGAGCAGATAGTACGGTAAGAGGAAACTTAGAAGGGTCAAACCAATAGGTTTATAAGTTTGAAGTGTTGGTAATAGCCATCCCAAAGCACATGGTTCCCAGAGAAGATTCAGCAAAGGCTGCTGCCTGAATTCCTTCTCTCATCACTGCGACAGCATAGCTGGTAGACGCAATGTAAATGTGGAAAGTCCATCATGGTGGGAAATGCACGGCAACAGGAGTATAAAGCCGAGAGATGAATGCTGGGGCTCAGCTTACTTTCTCCTTTTTACTTCGTGTAAGAAAGACTCCGGCCCATGGGATGGTATCATAAACAGTTAAGGTGTGTCTTCTCGCCTTACTTCACTTAATCGAGAAACTTCTTCACAAGCAAGCCCAGGGTTTCATTTTTATAGTGATTCTAAATCCCATCAAGTTAACAAATGAGATTAGCCATCAACTCCTACAGATTCTGAAGTCTGGGCAGGCAACCTCAGGGAAATAAACTTAAAAGTGATATTAAGTAATTATATGCTAACTTAGTAGACAGAAAGAAAACCATGTTCCAAGCAGGAAGGATATCATATTTGAAAGCTTTGGGGCAAAGTAACTCATCATTTGTTAAAGCTTGGGTCCACAGTGTTCCCCAGTGGTCCATGTATTGGCTTGGCTCCAGCCTATAGCATTACTGAAAGGTAGTTGAACTCTTAAGGCTTGGAGTCTTGGAGGAAATTTTCAGGACAATGAGGGTGTTCACTTGAACTACATAGTGGGGCCTAGCCTCTTTTTCCTCTTTTTCCTTTCTGAACACGAAGCAAATTACTTTCTCTGCTTTATGTTCCTTACCATAGTAGGTTGACTCACCACAAGTGAAATAGCAGGAGCAACAACCAACCATAGACTGAAACCTTGAATGTCATGAGCCAAATAAACCTTTGCCTGTAAGGTAAAGGTGATTCGATAGTTATCACAGGTAGCTGTTAAAGTTATGAACATAAAATAACTTGATGGTAAGACCATATTCCTGAAAATGCTACTTATTTGGGTCATGGAACATGAAGAAATCAACCTGGTACCCATCCAGAACCTTCCTTCA
>CABHPQ010106726.1:0-18144 GCA_902168405.1 Peromyscus aztecus
GTGTGTGTGTGTGTGTGTGTGTGTGTGTGTGTGTGTCCGTCCTTTAATAATAGAAGCCAGCTATATAGCAAGATATGGAAGTGAAGTCTCCTTGGAGTTTACAGTGATTAAATCTCATGTTGTTGTGTTGTTTTGCTTCTGCTTTGTCTTTAGGCTGAACCTTAAAATACCTTCTTTAGTTTCAACTGAGGAGGACTTTAAGAATTAGTTGATTTTCTTCATTCAGTAGACTGGAGTGCCTGTCATTTTTAACCCCATATGCATGAGCAATGCAAAAATTAGTAACATACTTTCCCTGCCTTCAAATTACTCAGTTTTGGATATAAGAATCTTCCAGTTTAAACTAGTTTTTCCTAGTTCTGTAATCTTCATTTCCCGCCTTACTTTTTGGTCAGGAATTCCTCTAAGGCTCCTCTAGAAGCTTCCTTATAATGATAGAAATCTTTGCCAAGATTGGCCTCCTAAAACATCATGATATTGTTTTGTGGGTTTTAGTTGGATCTTCCTTTGGGATGTGGTAGAAAATGCTATGTCAAATATATATAATCTTTGTCAGCCACATGTTACTTTGTTGAACCTTTGAGCAAAAGGTCACAGTACTGCTGTCAGACAGAAATAACTGGTCCGGGTTACATGCTAAAAAGACCTGAGGCTCTCGATTTCAGGTCTGGTTTTAATGCTTTGAATCAGGATGCGATAAGGTAGACCTAAGAAGTCTCACTATCAAAGATGATAATAATCTAGTGTCCACAGAAACATTTTCCATACTGCCCTCTTTATTAGAACTTTTTCCCTTGCTGCTAAGAAATAGTTCTGTTTAGTTCTTGAACAGTAAAAGACCTGATGGGGGCTGGAAAGATGGCTGAGCAGTTAAGAGCCTTGCTGTTCTGTCCGAGGACCTGAGCTCATTTCCCAGCACCCCTGTCAGGAGGCTCACAACCATCTATAACTCTAGCTGCAGGGGATTTGATGCCTCTGGCCTTCATGGGCACCTACACTCATGTGTGCAGACACACATGCCTACACAGAGTTAAAAGTAATAAAAATCTTTAGAAGACAGCAAAAGAAAGAATAAAGCTACTTAGTATGGATATGATATTACTTATTATTGATTACATTAATTAGTTATAATGGCACTTAAGGATCTAGATTCTTTGTTTAATTATTAAATTGCTTTCAATAGATGTCTTTAAAACTCTTCAGTTTGTAATATAGTATTCTAGAATAGTAGCTTTTGAGGTCAAGAATCTCAGTTTCCTTTTATTTTTCATATTTATTATGAAACAGATTCAAGAAGAAATTATTAAAGCTAAGAATTTGGAGGAATGATTTGCAAGCTAAGTGTTTAACTTAGGGTGGCTCTTCAGAAGCTATGTAACCATTCTGTTTAATTATAATGTTTCTGACCATAAGTGATAGTCAAAGGTTATTAGCAGTACAGCTAGCAAATGATCAACTGTCTAGAGTTACAGCCCTTTTCCTGATCATGTTATCTCTTCACCAGGGTTGAAAGGAGGAGCAGGAGGCACTGATGGACAGGGAGGCACCTTCAGGTACACCTTCCATGGTGACCCTCATGCCACATTTGCAGCCTTTTTTGGGGGTTCCAATCCCTTTGAAATTTTCTTTGGAAGACGGATGGGTGGAGGTCGAGATGCTGAAGAAATGGAAATAGATGGAGATCCCTTCAGTGCCTTTGGATTCAGCATGAACGGTTATCCAAGAGACAGGAACTCTGTGGGGCCCTCCCGTCTCAAACAAGACCCTCCCGTTATTCATGAACTTAGAGTGTCACTTGAAGAAATCTATAGTGGCTGCACCAAACGGATGAAGATTTCTCGGAAAAGATTAAACCCTGATGGAAGGAGTTACAGATCTGAGGACAAAATTCTCACCATTGAGATTAAAAAAGGGTGGAAAGAAGGCACCAAAATTACTTTCCCGAGGGAAGGTGATGAAACACCAAATAGTATCCCAGCAGACATTGTTTTTATTATTAAAGACAAGGAGCATCCCAAATTTAAAAGAGATGGATCAAATATAGTCTATACCGCTAAAATCAGTTTACGGGAGGTAAGTAGAGATGTGTGCTGTGGATTACTGATAGGGAACTGTCTGAGCAGGAGCCACTTTTCTCCAGCGCTCTGCTCCAGTGTTCTTTCTCATAACAGTTCTCCAGAAGTGCTACTATTGCATCTCTTGTGGATGACATCATAGTTTCTAAACTTAACTGTCAGTTTGAAGTGCAGGCTTGATTAGCCACTCCATGGCCCCGTATTGGATTAGCTCTGCTCTGGTTTTCGGTTGTGCTCTGTGAGATCTGCACTGGAAATCCCATCTCTTTAATCCGTTTATACCAGTGGTTTTCAACCTTTGTAATAGGTTGCTGCAACCTTTTAATACAGTTCCTCATGTTGTTGTGACTCCCAACCATAAAATTATTTTTGTTGCTACATTATAACTAACTTTGGTACTGTTATGAATCTTAATGTTAATATCTGTGTTTTTTAGTGGTCTCAGGAGATCCCTGTGAAAGGTCCTTCTGCCTCCCCCCCCATAAGGGGTTGTGACTCACAGGTTGAGAACCAATTGTTTATATAGTTCTGATATGATTAGTTTGGAGTAAGATTTATATAACAAGTATTAAAATATAACAAGTATATACATGATGTATAATACCACCACTTTACTATAGCCCTCAAGTCCTTATTTGTACTACTTCTCAAATTCAATTGTAACCCATGATGTGGGGTCATATCCCTGTTTAAATTCTTAAATAGCTCAATATATCCCTACCATATATTTCAAACTGGCTTAAAAGGTAGAATCTGGCTTCCACTCCCAAATATATTTTCCTTTTCCTGAATTTGCTGTTATTACTTTGTATAGTTCTCTGTGTGTCAGAGCTACCCTCTGTGATCTCTCAGCCTTCACTGGAGCAGACCTTGTTTGATTTAGGCACTTGGTTGTTCCAGTCAATGAGGGGATGATCCGTGTGCCCTGTCTGTCAGAGAGACCTCTACCATACCTTTCTGTTCGTGTTCTGCTCTGTTGAAGTCACTAATTCATGTGTACGTTTCAGAGTTCCTTGTGCATTTCTGGAGGGGAAGTCTTGGTTCATGGTCCCTCAGTGGTTCACCAAGAACTATGTGGCATCTAGTAGACACTCCCAGGTCTTCTAGAGAAGGAGGTCTTGTTCCTCCTTTTGTTCAGTTCAGTTCTGAGTTCTTCCTTTTCTCCCTTCAAATTCCTGCACTTTGAGTGTTGACAGCCTCAAACTGTTTACTTCCTAAGGCACTCTGAAAGACATCCTTGGATTCTCTTCTTTCTTTTCCTTCCTCTCTCTCCTGTCTCTGGTAACATCTGATTATGCTTCTCTTGAACAGATTTTCTAGAACAGGAAAAAGATTTTAAAACTATTGTAATCCTTTTGGATGTTCAAATATCACCTTCATGGTATTATTCTTTACCACCTAGCAAGATCTTATATTGTCCAGTTTGGGAGTTTATTAACTTCGTTTTATTTGGTCCACTTTAGGCATTATGTGGCTGCTCAATTAATGTGCCAACAATGGATGGAAGAAACATACCTTTGTCAATCAGTGATATTGTGAAACCTGGGATGAGGAGAAGAATTATTGGATATGGGCTGCCGTTTCCAAAAAACCCTGACCAACGTGGTGACCTGCTAATAGAGTTTGATGTGTCCTTCCCAGATGCCATATCTTCATCATCCAAAGAGATCCTTAGGAAGCATCTCCCTGCCTCATAGGATGAGAAGAACCTTGCTACCCGTATTTTGATAAGACACTGAAAATATAAAAGGAATGGCAGTGGACTGATGTGACTTCTGTATAAAGATGTGTAAACTCTTCTGAGGATTCATTAAATTGCATGGATAGAGACGGGTCAAATAGGCAAAGTGGATTTTTATAGCAGAGATGAAGAAAAAAACTCACTCACTGTATTGTATTTCATTTCTCTTAAATCAGAAACTTTTAGTATTTCATTTATAAGTGAAAGCTGGTTTTGTGGTCAGTAGATATACTTCTAGTAAAGTACTAGATCATCCAAGTACTTTATTGTGTGTGTCTTTAAATGACCAATGTGATAGACTCCCTTAGTAGAAATTACAATTCTTACCTGGACATGTAATATGTGGAGGAGAATAAAAGTCAAAGTCACGTGGAAATGCCATCTAGCAGAAATGCTCTTTTGGGCTGGTACCAGTGAAAGAATGTACTGATGCACATGCTTTGCCATTGTAACTTCTCAAGTATGCCGTTGCATTTCTTCAGAGCATGGTTGTAATGTTCCTAAAGCAGCCCTTTTCATGAAAAGAAAATGAATGACAGTTCATCTCCTGAGGAAATCCCAATAGCCTGAGTCACTGATAGTTTAGTAACAGACCGTTTTTAAATGGCCACCTGTACTTTTATGCAAGTTTGACTAAATATCTTGAACTGAATACAATAAGCTCATTTTGTTGTTCATTAGATTACGATGATTTGTTTAATAACATTTGTTTTTAGAGAAAATATTGTTACTTGGCATTGATTTTCTATTTACAGTCTCTGCTATATGTACCTTACATAATTTCCCTAAGAACAATGAGCTACCACTGTGGTGTTAAACAGAATATGGACAGAATAGACGCTGCTGCTCCTCATGGGTCATGTTGCTACTAGTTATTATGCATATAAATATCTTACTTTTTCATGTATATAGATTGTGTTTCTTAGGTGTTTTAATTTTTTAAATATATTTACATTTAAAAATTATTCTGTCTTCTGTTTTATGTCTATCAAAAGTGATGTTATGAGATAGGTTTTTTTTGTAAAACAACTTTCACAATGTTACATATTCATACATAAACATATATGGTATACTGGGACCTATAACCTTTTTAGTAGAATGTAAAGTAATTTAGAAATTTGGTGTAAGTATAAGAAGCATATACCTTGACACCTTGTGGTGTTATTGAAGTAGAGTTCTCATAAGATAAAATTCATGCTAACTTTCCTCCCTGTTCTGTTGGTGCTGGTGACCGAATGCAGAGCCTCCTGCACGAAGTGCCTCTGACATGGAACTGTGCCCTGGCCTCTGGTGTACGGCTAATGGATTTGGTATATTCATGCAATCATGCAGTCATCACCACTGTCTGATTGCCACGAAAAGCCATGGACCCTCCCCGTTGTTCCTCTCAGCTCCCGAAGCACTAATCTGCTTTCTCTTTCCTAAGTATGTCATATAAGCAGAATCAATCAACATCTGGCTCTTCCGTGTGACTTCATTCACTTAGCACAGCATTGTTTTCAAGGTCCACTCTGGCCTCTTACCAGTCACTGCGTCCTTTTTTGTGGCAGATCATGTACTTGGGTGGAATACCATTTGTTTACCTCTCCATTGGTGTTTTAGGCATTTGGGTTATATCTACTCAGTGGCTTGTGTGAATAATTCTATGAACATCTGTGAGCAAATTTTTGTGTAGGCAGAACTGACTACATTCTCTGGGGTACATACTTGAGAGTGCAGTTGTTGAAAATAGCTACATACATTAGTTGCAAATGGGAAATTAAAAAATGCCAGAGAGTTGAGGTAATCAGTGTCTCTATGAACATCATGGAAATTCTCTCACAAATGTAAAGAGCTAAAGTCTTGGGGTAATGGTGTTGTAGTTCACATTCTAAACCCACAGCATTTAACTGTTGGGTTGATTGTGTTTATTTTGTCTGTTTTGAGGTAGGGTCTTGCTGTGTAGCCCTGGCTGATGTGGTGCTCCTGTGAGGCTCAGGCTGGTTTAAAGTGTATGGCAGTCTTTCCTCCTGCCTCGCAGAGTGCTGGAATGACAGACATGCCCTGCTCACACATCTGCCTTGAACCAACAGTTATTACAATCTTACTGAGTAAACGTTTTCTCCAAGGCAAATAGTTTATAAACATGAGCAATCTTTTAGGTAAATGTTTTTTAGTAGACAATTATTCCAGTAGTAAAATAATGTACATAGCTATTGGGGCTGGGGGTGTGATTCAATGGTAGAGTAAATTGCAAAGCTATATAAATTTAGAGGAAACATAATGCTTCAGAATGTAATAAGTGCCCAATTTCTATTTGTTAAATGTTGAATTAATAGTAATAGTAAGTAAAGTGTTAAAATTTTCTGATTTAAATTATGAGAGTACTTTTGATTTTAAAAATGTTCCTTTTAGGGGCTAGAAAGAAGACTCAGAGGTTAAGAGCACTTGATGCTCTTTGCAAGGGGACCTTGCTCAATTCCTAGCATGCACATGGTGACTCACAACCATCTGTAACTCCAGTTCTGGGGATACCCTCTTCTGGTCTCTGGGAACCAGGCACTCAAGTGGTGCATCAACATACATGCAAAACACATACAACTTTGTTAAAATCTTTAAGAAATGTTTAATTTACTAGTCCTTGGATAGCTAAAATCATTTTACAATGTAACAAATCCAGGAAAGCTACTTATTAAAGATGTTTGTCCTTTCTACAAAAAGAAAGCATGTGTTTGGTATGTTAAAAAGAACACACATATCCAAGGATACTTATGGCTTGCTAGAGCAAGTGTTTAATCTGGTCAGCTCAATAGTTTGAGAACAGTCTTTTTAGGATGTTTCTAAGCAAGACACACACTCTTGTGCTGCACCTTTCCCCTCCTTAGTGCCTGTGGCCTTGAAATCATCAGGGCTCTGACGTCCACATTAGCTCATCCCCTGGGCCATCATTAGTCTGTCTTGGAAGCAAGGGATTGAACAAGCTCCCTCTTGTTTTTAGGAAACTGTCATTGGAATAGTTGTGATGGATAAAAGGAAATTAGTGTAAGTGTTTGGACTCAGTAAATGGCCTTGATGGGACTACTTCTATTTCAGGAATGGTTTCCCCTGTCTCATGGAGTCAAAGCAAATATGATTTTTACTCAGTAATATATAATACAGTATGGCTATCTGTCTTCACAAACAGATTGTGTGTGTGTGTGTGTGTGTGTGTGTGAGAGAGAGAGAGAGAGAGAGGAGAGAGAGAGGAGAAGGAAGAGGAGGAGGAGGAGGAGGAGATTTCCCTTTATGGGGAAATACAGGAAAATGCATCTTATATTTTAAATAGTTTAAAATATGAGAATATAAATTCATAAATATAAATATTTCAACCTTTTACACTTTTTCTGCTATAAGACCTCAGTGTGTAGCTCTGGCTGGCTTGGAACTTGATATATAAAATATACTCCAATGTTGTTTTCAAAATACTATAAGGTTGTATCCAAACCTTTATTAAACTATACAAATTAAGACTTTAAAAGGGTCTGTGAGATCCAGCAGGTGACAGCACTCCATGCCAAGCCTTATGAGTTGAGCTGATCTCTAGAACCTATGTAGGAGACAACTGACAGTTGTCTTCTGACTCCCACACTGAAGATATGGCACCCACACAGCCCAACACAGGACATAAAACAGTGAAACCATTTTGAAGGTGAGAGATGCCATGTGAAATGTGTGAGGGATGGGGAGGGAGAAGGAGAAACACTCCTGCAGATTTTATCCAGAAAAGTTTATAATAATAGCGCAGAGGCGCTGGTGTAACTTGCCCGTACAGTAACACCTCCAAAACGAAACCTTTGTTGGTGAGCTGCTAGAAGTTTGAGTTGAGTGGTTGTAATTATTGATTCATTCTTGAGATATTTTTTTTGTTTTGTTTGAGACAGTCTGTGTCTGGAGGTGATGCTCATCTGGACTCAACGCAGTCGCCCCTGCTCTCAAGAGCTAGCAAGGTTTACAGGAGTGAGCCACCCCATACAACTCTGAGGTCATTTTAGAAAGAGGAAACTCAAGGAGATGTATGTAGCAGGAATCTTAAAAGTTCTTATTAATAAAATCAAATCCAACCAGGTATTGGGGTGAACTGGAAGATCAGAGAACCAGAACAAGCCACAGCTAACCTCACCTGGCCAACTTCTCAGCTGATCTTGTTTCCTCAGACTGGAAGCTTCTGTGTCCTCATCCCAATGGCTCTCAGCTGAACTGTGCTGCTAGAAGCCTGAAAGCTTAACCAGCCAAATACCTCTGGTATCTGGTCTTCACGCCTTATATCTTTCTGTTTGCCATCACTCCCTGGGATTACAGGCTCACTTCTTGGGATTAAAGGCGTGAGTCACCATGCCTGGCTGTTTCCAATGTGGCCTTGAACTCAGAGATCCAGAGGGATTTCTATCTCTGGAATTCTAGGATTAAAGGTGTGAGTGCCACCATTTTCTAGCCTTTGTATCTAGTGGCTGTTTGTTCTCTGACCCCAGATAAATTTATTAGGGTGCACAGTATTTTGGGGAACACATTACCACCACAGATGTAGTGAAGCAGGGTGGGGGAGATAGCTAAGAATTTGGTTCTGAGTTGTCAGGGGGGTGCAGCATTTGCTCTCTGCCTGTAGGGAATGCTTGTAGCCTTGGAGGTTGAACCCTGGGACTCATGCATACAAGGCAGAGCTCTCTACCACTGAGCCATAGCCATTGTCCACATTTAATCATTTTAACAGTTCAAAATCAGAAAATGTGGGCGGAAGCTGTAACTTGAGCTTGCCTGGCGTGCATCAAGTCCTGGGGTTGACCCCCAGCACCACATAAAACTGAGTGTGGCCGTGCACATCTGCAATCCTAGCACTCTGGAGTCAGAGGCAGAAGGGTCAAGAGTTCAAGGCTGGGACTGGAGAGAGGACTTGGCTGATGAAGTTTTGTAAAATTGATACAGGGAATAAAACTAGAGAGTTAGTTTGCCTGTGTTTCAAATATCCTTTAACCTTTTATTGAAGCCTTTTTCTTCCTTTTAATTTTTTTGAAAATTAAACTTGTTCTTTGAGGAGTTCATAAATGTCTCTATGCTTTTCGATTAGTCTCACTGCACCCCTCATCTCCCTCCTGCCCCTCTAAGGCTCCTCCTCCCTACAGATCCATTTCCCACGTATGTCATGTTTTGCTTTGAGAACCACTGGATTTAACCAGGGCTGTCTGTGTGATGATGGATTTGGAGCTCTCTGTTAGAGGCTGGTGGGCTTCACAGAGTGCACATAACTGAAGACAATGACTCCTGATCTCCCAGAATCCATCAGTAGCCAATGGTTCAGCAGGTAGGCACCCCACCCCCGTTCAAGATTGACTATGGACACGGCCAGTCTTGGGCAGACTCAGTAAAGGTGACCATAGCTGCTGTGAGTTCATGGTGGCAACGGCTGTGTTGTGCCCAGAAAATGGCACTTTTGTAACCCTTCCTGTTGTCTACTTATCTTCTTTTGCCTCTGTCCTGTAGTGTTCACTGAGCCTTAGAGGGCACAGTCTACCTCTCCTGGTGAACATGCAGCTGTCAGTTATCCTCAGCACCTTGAGCAGCCCAACATCTCTGTTCACCACAGAGAGAGGCTTCTCTGACCAAGGCATTTGGCTGTGGATGTAAACACATGCTCACAAGGTAGTTTGACACTGTGTCTGTTCAGCTAAACAAGCAGTATGTTTTCTCCCCGGGCCTATGACTCCCTCAGTCATGTGTTTTCACTAGGTTTACAGTGCCGGACATTTTTTTTTTAATTTACTTTTTTGAGATGGGGTAACTCTGTAGTTAGCCATGAATTTACGATCCACCAACCTCTGCCTCAGCCTCTTAGCTGCTGGGAGATCAGGTGTATGCCATGATGGCAAGCTTAGATTTAGAAACGCAAACATTTATGGTTATGTTACAATAGCCCACAGTCTTCAGTGCAGTAACGTGCTATGCAGGTGTGTACCCAGCCTGGTTGCCAGTAGGTAATCCATCCAGATTTACACAAATACACACTGATGTTAGCACTGCAAAGCTGCCTAGTGGGAAAGATCTCAGAATGTGTTAAGCTGTCTTAGTTACTCTTCTATTGCTGTGATGAGATGCCATGATGAAGGTAACTTACAGAAAGAAGAGTTTATTTGGGGCTAACGGTTTCAGAGGATTGGAGTTCATTGCCATCATGACAGGTCTCAAAGCAGCAGGCAGGTAGGCAGGTATGGCACTGGAGCAGTAGCTGAAAGTTCACATCTTGATCCACTAGCATGAGGCAAAGAGCTAGCTGGGAATGGCTGGCCTTTGAAACCTCAAAGCCTGACCCCAGTGGCACACCTCCTTCAACAAGGCCACACCTCCTAGTTTCCTAAACAGTTCTATCAATTGGGGACCAAGTCTCCAAACATCTGAATCTGTAGGGGTCATCCTCTTTCAAACCACCACACAAGCCATACTTGCATGTATATGCTATGTACAGTAGCATTCTGAGGGGTTTTGTTGGTTTTGTTTTATAACTTTGTTAGTAAGAACACAATTTCATGCTATCTAGTTCCTTTCACTACATGTTGGTATTAGTTTAAATGTTGAATTGCAGATACACATTTTCTTCTATACAAATGGCAATATGAAATTATCTGATACCTTTTCTTCCTTGTGTTGGGAATTGAACTCAAGATCTCAAGCATCCTAAGCAAGTGATCTATCAGTGAACTACATCCAGTGCACAAATTATCTGAATATTTTAGCCCATAAAAATTTTATCTATGAGCAATATCAAGCAGGAAGGTAACAACTCAAAATATCCCCAGGAAGTGCCTGAAACCAAGCAGACTCTCTAGCCTCTCCCTGCCAGAGAAAAGAATACAAACTCAAGAGTTTTTCTCAAACTGAGTAGAGCCAAACTACAAAGACTGAGACCAGCCCAGCTGCCTGAAAGAAGCAGAAACCTCCCAAGCTGCCTGGAAGAGGTTTAGACCAACTGAGGCACCTGGAAAGGACCCTCTCCAACCTGTTGAGCTGCCTGCAGGCTGTGCAGTGTGCTCCAGGTTCCCAGCTTTGTGAGCTGTCACCTGTGCTTGGTGGGCTTTGCTGATGCAGCTGACTTCGAGTCATTTCTTCTCCTCTAAGTGAGCCCTCACCCATATTCCTGTGAATAACCCCAATAAAACTCATGGGTTCACCAAGTTGGGCTTCGCTGGTACCTGTACTTTGTTCTGTTGAGGGATCCCTATCTGGGGTGAGTATGTGTGTGTTTTGCACACAACATAAGGATATAAATATAACAATGTAATGTGCATTACCATGCCTTTAATGCCAGTGCTCGGGAAACAGAGTCAGGCAGAATTTTCATATTAATTTTATGGTCACCACCAGTGACCACCAATGTAGTATAAGGAAAAAATATGTCTCCTGAAGTTATTACTTTCAGTGTTTTCTTTATTACTATTACATGTATCCATCTATGCATGTGCCATGGTGGTTTGCAGAAGCCATTTCTCTCCTTCCACCACATGGGTCCTGGGGATTGAACTCAGATCACCAGGCTTGGCCACAAGTAATTTTACCCATGAAGTTATCTTGCTGGCCCTACATTCAGTGGTTTTCATTAGCGTTTTGTTTAGTATTTATACACTGGGATTCAGAGGCTATTAGATAAGTGTCCTCCTTATCAACACTATTTCAGTACAGTACAGTGTACTTCTGGGATCTAAATAAATGGGCTAAATGCATCTGTCTCCAAGGCAACAGTGAAGAAATAGTCTGATAACAGTTCAAAGAAAAATTAAAAAATTTGGAGTTGGCTGATGGTCTATGCCTGCTGTCTCAGCACTTTCGAGGCTGAGACAGGAGGATTGTGAGTTTGAGGCTAGCCTGAGCTGCATAGTGAGACCCTGACTTCAACAAGCAAGTGAAAAATAAAGACAAAAGAACATAATTAAATATTTAAAACATATTAGAAAATTTATTTATATTAAGTGGTGTGTATGTGTGTATTACTTGTCCCCTAAAGTGACAGGAATATACTTTGAGAAAATTACTTTTCTTTCACAAATTGGCTGCACATATTTGGCATTGGGTATAGTTGCTAAGTCCTTGTACATAGTGAGCATCGTAAAGAAGTGTGCTTCTTTTCTTTTTCCCACTCAGAGCAAGGGAGGAGATTGCAGTTTCATTTTTTACATAGTACCTCTTTTGCAGACACTAGAAACTATAATAGGGTCTGACTCAGTTACTAACACAGCTGCTGTTATTCATCTCTCTTTGTTTGAAAGGGATTGAATTAAAATCCTAGTTTTAGACCTCAGTTGCTAGAATTTTTTGTTCATTATTAATTTAACATTTATTTTCACTTCTTTTAAATTGTGTGTGTGTGTGTGTGTGTGTGAGAGAGAGAGAGAGAGAGAGAATGTGTGTGTGTGTGTGTGTGAGAGAGAGCGAGAGAGAGAATGTGTGTGTGTGTGTGTGTGTGCGCTGTGTGCTGGCTGGCTACTTTTATATTAACTTGACACAGGCTAGAGTCATTTGAGAGATGGGAACCTCAATTGAGATGTCTCCCTAAGATCAGGCTGCTGGCAAGCCTGTAGGGCATTTTCTGAATTAGTGGTTGATGGGAGAGGGCCCAGCCCATGGTGGGTGGTGCCATCCTTGGGCTGGTAGTCCTGGGTTCTATAAGAAAACAGGCTGAGCAAGCCATGAGGAGCAAGCCAGTAAGCAGTTCCCCTCCATGGCCTCTGCATCAGCTCCTCCAGGTTCCTGACTTCCTCTGAGGAAGAACTGTGGTGTGGAAGTCCATCACGTGTGTTCCACAGATGAACTGATAGGATGAGTGTGGTGCCTATTCCTGGTCATCAACTTGACTATATCTGGAATGAATTATAATCCAAGAAATGGAGGGCACACTTGTGATCTGGATCTTGAAGCTGAGTGACACATGCCTTTAATCCAGACTTTGAGGCTGGAAGGCACACCTTTAGTCTGGGCCACACCTTCTGTTGGACTACTATATAAGGACGATGGGAGAAGGAAGGGTGTTCCTTGCCTGCTTGCCCTCACCTCCGTCAGCCCATCATCCCTCTTTCAAGATCCCAACAGACCAGCTGAGACACCCAGCCTCCTGGGACTGAGTAGCTCCCAGATCTTGGACTTTCCATTCACAATTATCGATTGTTGGACTGCAGCCTGTAAGTCATTCCAATGAATTCCTATGTGTGCTGGGGTACAGCCTTGGCTCAGGTTCAGGTCCTGAGGTGGGAAGAGGCATCAGTGCAAGGAAAACTTCTAACCAAGTGGACTGCACTCAAAATGGCCCCGAAGAGCTTAGGCTATCTTTATACTTAAACTGAGTTTTTCTTTACCAAGGTTACACGAACAGCTTTATTATTGGCTTCTATTGTTGACTTTAAGAAATACATCATGATTTAAGGAATACATTATGATCATTATGAAAGCCTCCACTGTTCCCCCTTATGCTTCCCCAAATACACCTTCCCACCCCCTATATACCTTATTCTAGACATATAATACATCATTTTTGCAGCCTTAACTAATTATCAAGCCAGACACATCTGTTGTTAGTTGGTCTTTGGTCTTTTTGGGGGGCCCACCACCCAGCTCCCAAATAAATACAACACATGAGGGCTTATTCTTAATTATAAATGCCCGGCCTTAACTTGGCTTAGTTTCTTGCCAGCTTTCCTTAACTTAAATTATCCTAACTACCTTTTGCCTGTGGGCTTTTATCTTTCTCTATTCTATGTACCTTTCTTTACTTTTTACTCCATGATCTGCTGTGTAGCTGGGTGGCTGACCCCTGATGTCCTCTCTCCTTTTCTTATTCCTCTCTCTTCTCTTTTTCTCCTTATATTTATTCTCTCTGCCTGGCAGCCCTGCCTATCCCTCTCCTGCATAGCTATTGGCTGTTCAGCTCTTCATTAGACCAATCAGGTGTTTTAGACAGGCACAGTAACACAGCTTTATAGAGATAAACAAATGCGACATAAAAGACTGCTGCTGTGGGATGTTCTGTATGGCAAATGTGTTGCTAATAAAACACTGATTGGCCAGTGGCTAGGCAGGAAGTATAGGCGGGACTAACAGAGAGAATAAAAAGAACAGGAAGGCAGAGGGAGTCACTGCCTGCCAGCCACTGCCAGGACAAGCAGCATGTAAAGATGCCGGTAAGCCACGAGCCACGTGGCAAGGTATAGATTTATAGAAATGGATTAATTTAAGATATAAGGACAGTTAGCAAGAAGCCTGCCACGGCCATACAGTTTGTAAGCAATATAAGTCTCTGTGTTTACTTGGTTGGGTCTGAGCGGCTGTGGGACTGGCAGGTGAGAGAGATTTGTCCTGACTGTGGGCCAGGCAGGAAAACTCTAGCTACAAATGGTGCCAGAATGTGGGGCAGGAATTTCCACTTAAAACCTGAGAAAGCGTAAAAAGAAGATTCTAAAATGGAGCTAAAACAGCTTCCTAGTTGTCTCTCTCAAGTTAGCTGCAGCCTGTGGGCTTGAGCTACTGTATGGCGGGTTCCTGGCATGCATGTTTGACCTGCAGTATGGCGGGAATGAGGCATCTGCAAGTGGCACATTAAGCTGCGTGGTGGATTTAGCCTTTGCTAGTACAAAACAAAAAACAAAACAAAACAAAAAAACAAACAAAAAAAAAGAGGTTTCTGGGCTACATGCTGCTTTGATAGAAGCATAGACCCACAAAAGCTCCCAGAGCTGACGGTAAACATATCACAGCCATGTTGGGAAGCTGAGGTGGGCGGAGCCAGCAGCCACAGCACCTTTACAGTCTTAGAATGCTGCAGTTTAAAGTAACAGGTTCACAATAAGACAGATTCAGATGGAATAAGACTTTAAATGCTTTAAAATGTGTGTAAAAATGTACATAGGCTTCAAAGAGAGAGAAAAAGGAATATATACAGTTATATAAAGAAATAGATAGTTTTGAAAAATGAAGTCTTTAAAGAGACAGTAAAGATAGTATAAAATATAAGTCACATAAAGATGGATATCACACAGAGAATCTGGATTGTGTTGTCTTTGGGATTTTTAACTGCAGAAAAGCATTTGATCGTAAAAGATGTTGAGTTAAACCAATATGTATATTTTAAAGATACCTTGACTTCAAAATTTGAATGTAAGGATATGCTGCTTTGGAAAGGAAGCTCTGATTTTGTTTCCACAGAAAGCCAGAGGCTATGGATTTGTTCCAGATTAAGATACATCAGGTTTGACCAGCCAAGACCACCTGAAAGGTCTCCGATGACACCATGGCTCAGATGATCCAACATCCAGAACAGTTTCAAGGCAACTGGCTCAGACGATACACTCTCACGGACTACTCCATAATTCTAAAATTTTCTTTGTGTCCCCATAAGATACAGCGCTCCCCTCCAGCAGGAAGTAGTAAGAGAAGCTACGCCCAAATTCCCAAATTGTATGTAATTTACTTTAAGGTTAAAACCTTCCTTTTTGGAAAAAAAAAAAAGGTGGGGAAGTGCTGTGGGATGTTCTGTATGGCAAATGTGTTGCTAATAAAACACTGATTGGCCAGTGGCTAGGCAGGAAGTATAGGCGGGACTAATAGAGAGAATTAAAAGAACAGGAAGGCGGAGGGAGTCTCTGCCAGCCACCGCTAGGACAAGCAGCATGTAAAGATGCCGGTAAGCCACGAGCCATGTGGCAAGGTATAGATTTATAGAAATGGATTAATTTAAGCTATAAGGACAGTTAGCAAGAAGCCTGCCACGGCCATACAGTTTGTAAGCAATATAAGTCTCTGTGTTTACTTGGTTGGGTCTGAGCGGCTGTGGGACTGGCAGGTGAGAGAGATTTGTCCTGACTGTGGGCCAGGCAGGAAAACTCTAGCAACAGACTGCAACACATCTTTGCACCATTAAACAAATGTTGCACAGCGTAAACCTATGTAGCACATTCTATACTAATATTCCTTAACACAAAGCCATGGCTGAGATGACACATGCTAAGTTCTGGTACTAAGCCATGAAGCAGGTCTTCTTGGACCGCCAGCCCCCAAATCATGACTCAGAGACTTATTATTAATTGTGAATGCTTGGCCCTAACTTTAGGCTTGTTTCTAGCTATCTTTTTAAATTTAAATTAACCCATTTCTATTCATCTATGTGCTGCCCTGGAGCTCATTTACCTCATCTATGTACTGTCCATCCTGCTTCCCTGCTTCCTCTGTGTCTGTCTTTCTGGCCCCTGGCTGGCTGCCCACCTCCCCTTTTCTCTCTGCCCGACAGCCCTGCCTATCCCTCCTCTGCCTAGCTATTGCCTGTTCAGCTTTTTATTAGACCAATCAGGTGCCTTAGGAGGCAAGGTGAAACAACAACACATCTTTACATAGTTAAACAAATGCAGCATAAACAAAAGCAACACACCTTTACATAGCTAAACAATTATTCTGCAACACAAATGCAACACATCTTTCCTTGGTTAAACAAATATTCTATCCCACAACAAAGCTGACAGAGCAAGCTCCCAGTAGGCTCACTAGGCACCTGCTTATCCATTCTCTGACTTCATTCTTCACACTCCATCACTTTCTCCCTCTTTCCTCCATTTCTCAGTTTGCTATTTACAATCATTCCTGGCAAATTTTATTTGAATTTCAGCTGAGTTATTTTTTCCTCTACTTGTCATCTTTGGTTGCTCATTGTTGCCATGCAACTCTAAAACATGCTATCTTTAGTGCCAAGGAAAGCTGCATGGCATTGAACAAATCTTGTGTTTATTTTTTCCTAAGTATTTGCTTGCTGGATCCATCCACAGTGGGTATGTGGGACAGGCTGGGGACCATGTGTGTTTCTTCAAAACTAATGTTTTAATCAGAGGCTATATTTTCTGGGGAAAAAAGTAAATTTATCTTATGATTCATTTAATAGCTATGTATTACCTTATCAATGAGATAATATTGCTTTTGACAGACATAAGAGTATATTAATTTGAGAATTTTAATGACTCACTTACATTTGATTCTACAGTTGGTACTTTAATATTGTTAGAAATGCCAAATGCTAGTGAATGGAAGAAACAAAGATGGGCAATCTGGGCTGCACTCTAATCCTAGATGCAAAATGAAAACCCAATACTTTTTTTTTTTAACTGTACTGAGATCAGAGGGCCTCAGCATTTTAGGTTAGCACTCTCTCATTGAGCCATATACCTAGCCTGATACTTTTCAGTTGTGTTTTATTAGTTCATCTTAGGCCATACCAAAGGGAAATCTAGTTTATTCAATTATACTTACTGGTATCTATTATACATATAACACAATAAAAATTGAAACAAGACACTAAAGAGAAATATGAAATGCCTTCTACCATTGAGAACTATCTAGCAGGGAGCATGGGAAAAGTCAGGGTAGATAAACCTAAAGACTCCATCAGGAAACTCTCAGACCTGATGACCAGTTTCTGCAAAGTAGCAGGATATGACGTCAACATACAAAACCCAGTGGCCTTTCTATTTATAAGTGATGAGGATGCTGAGAAAAAAAATCAAGGAAAAAACTCCTATTCACAGTAACCTATTCACAGTAACTTCAAGACAAATACCCCTCCTCAAACAAACAACATTGGAATAAACCAAACCAAGGAGGGGAAAGACAAGACAATGAGAACTTTAGACATGGAAGACAGATGGAAAGACCTCCCTTACTCATAGATTGACAGAATTAATAATGTGAGAACAGCTATATGGTGTTCTCATAGATATCCCAATCTAGGCTTGATGCAAATGTCAATAAAATCCTTTGCAGTATTAAAAACCCTATCATTTATATTGAAACATAAGAGATCTTCAGTATCCAAAGCAATCCTTAAAAGAAAGAACAATGCGGAAGATAACACAACACCTGATCTCAAATTACACTATAGAGTCATAGTAACCAAAACAGCATGATAATGGCACAAAACAGGTATCTAGACTAATGGAGCAGAACAGAGTACCTGGAAATAAACCCACATAGCTACCGACATCTAATTAAAGTGTGTGTGTGTGTGTGTGTGTGTGTGTGTGTGTGTGTGTGTGTTCTCGCATGCTTACCTACTTGTGTATGCTGGCCAGGCAATGTACCAAGTGACCTACATCCCCAGGCCTCCCGACACCAGCACCTTACCCTGCTTCTTTTAGTGTTTTATTGGACAGTCTTGTTTTGCTGGGTGTGGTAGCAAAATCTGCCATTCTAACAGTCCAGAGGCTGAAGCAGGAGGATTGTGAGTATGAGGCAAAAAAAAAAAAAAAAAAAGAAAAGCCCACATTTTTTTCCTTAAAGGTTTTCTGAGGTTCACATCCC
>CABHPQ010106735.1:0-15755 GCA_902168405.1 Peromyscus aztecus
TTTATTTATTTTTTTTTCGAGACAAAGTTTCTCTGTATAGCCATGGCTGTCCTGGATCTTGCTTTGTAGACCAGGCTGGCCTCAAACTCAGATCCGCCTGGCTCTGCCTCCCCAGTGCTGGGATTAAATGTGTGTGCTACCACCACCCGGCTGGGAGATGAGGGGGAGGGTGTGGGGGTGGTTCAAGACTGATTTCAGTAACAAGGAAACATTACAAAGGCTAAAAAGCTTTGACAAATACCCAGGTTTTGTATAAGGATGTGAACATCCTGTTAATAGCTACTAAAAACAAGTGAGAAGAAACCACGCTTAAATGTCCATCATTCTAATACTAGAAAACTCAGCAGAAGCAGGTACAACTCAAATTATTGAGTATGATAAGTTTCAATAGACATTGTTTATTCTGTGTGAGGGGTGCAGTTACTGATACTTTGAGGACAGAGTATGTTAACTTGGAGTTTTTGTTTAACCTATATTTGTTTAGAAACATCCTAATTACCAATAAAATAAAGGAGGTTGGTCCAGGTGTGCTAGTATACGTATTTAGTCCCAGCATAGAGGACGTCAAATCTCTTGTGAATTCCAGCACAGCCTGGTCTAAACAGAGGGATCCAGACTAAGCAGGGCTATATAGTGAGACTCGGTCACAAAGACAAAATGAAATGAGAGGTTCAGCCTTAAATTTCCAGATCAGGCTCAATAAATTATCACCATAGTATTTCATGAAACTTGTCTACAACCTGATACTTGAAATAGACATATATCCTAGAAATTAAAATACACAATTTTTGCAATATTAGTTGGCATTTACATGACATGTCAACTCCCAACTCAAACATTATCACAGCAATTTAGGAAATTTAGGAGTAACAGTAATGCTCTATGGCTTGATCATTTTCCTTTAAAAAGGACTAGATGTTAGCTTCCTTACTGAAAAACTCTTTCCCTGAAGAGCAATTAAGGAACAGCAATGTACTTGAAATGTTCATGCTGGTTAATGAATAGCCTTCACAACAAAAAGGTTAAAGAAAGATAAGGCAGGAAAAGTTTGATTAAAATACAAGAAGCTACATGTCATAGAATATGGAACACTACACTATCAATTTAACACCATGTTGTCTTCAGCAGGCATGAAAACTCAAGTTTGGGAATTAAGTATGTAACTATACATAGCTACTTCTAACAGTTCCCATGACTAAAAGGTTTTACTGATTTCACCTAAAAATACTAAAGTTGGTGGTAATTATTTAATTCATTGGAACCATGACTATTTAGAAGCAGCCAAGTATTTTGCTTTAGCAACCTGTATCTTGTCAGTTTGTGTGAGAATGAAAGTATAGACCAATCAGTTGCCAGAATGAGAATCCCTATGAATATAAATATACCAGTCCAACTGTCAGATATCCAAGTGTCCTCTTTCGTTTCCTGGTGTATGTACACATACAGACTGAGCTAATTGAGCTTTGTGGAAGGATAAGTTCTATTAGCATTGAGAAATAACTGAGATTTTTATATTCAAAAATCTTAATTCAGTAAAATAAAAATCAGTATTTAGTATCATAAGCCTAACTTAATGATCTGGAAGTCCCAAGAATAACCTAAAAAATGTCCAGGTTTAAAGAAAAAAAAATCTAAGGGATTACTCTTTAATCAGTTTAAGAGCAATATAAAGAAACATATTCCAGAGAAGACAAACGAGCACTCACCAAATCCCAAAATATCAAATCTGAAAGCTACCTGCAGCAGTAAAAAACTGAAGCCTCATTATCTGGTAAAAAAAAAATGAAAGCTGCAAAACAACTATGGTTTTCTAAACATTGTGAAACCCTATGCTAAAATGTTGTTCTGAACCTTTGGATTTCTAGACACTTCAAAATAATCTGCTTTGCTCAGTGAAGTACCAATTTGTGTAATAAAATGTCCTTTAGGATATAAACATTCTAGGTGCTGGTTTTAAGTTCAGTCTTTCCATGTACCCCAGGTTAACCTCTATCGCCCAGGTATTAGGATTACAGGAGTGCACCAAGATTCCTCCCTGGTACTTGATTTTTGGTTTTGAGACAGAGTTTCTCTGTATAGTCCTGGCTGTTCTGAAACTTTCTCTGCTGATCAGGCTGGTCACCTGATCCACATGCCTCTGCATTCGCCACCATGCCCAGATCTCCCTATTGATAACTATAAAGTGATTTTAAGATGTGTTATCTTAATATATCTAGTAATATTTCCCATGATGTACTCTACTAGCCATTTCCATTTTAAAATTCAGCATTTAAACTTAACTACACTGAAAATAAAGATTTTCTCCTGTAAAAGTTATAGAACTGAAGCTCCTACATACTTTGTACTTACTGAACTATACATACAATTGCAATTTCCAAGGGAGGCAATAGGCAAGGCCTCTTGGTTTGAAAAAGCAGAAGGGGGAAAACTGGGGTGAGAGTTGTAAAACCACTTTTTAAGGTCCGTGACCAATCAAAAGTGAATACTGTGTAAGTAAGTGTTCATGACTCCTATCATTAAGTGTTATTCTTCTCTGCTCCTAATCTGAAAATAAAACCTGAATAGTCATTTTTTTTTCTCTCAGAGGATTTGCAGTTGGCTATCTCAATGGATTAACAAACTTTATTAATATTTCTTTCATAAATACAAATAAGGAACCACCAAACAAAAGAAAAATTAGAAGCATAAAAATAACCAGGTGGACTCTTTTTCAACTTACTAGATATTATCAACTCAAAATTCTCCCATTTAACATTAATCAATGGTTGAGTCCAGAAGTCCACAGCTGAGTGCACTATATTATACATCTGTAGAAATTGCAAGGTGGTGACCTCACAAGAGAAAGGACCCACCACAAGTCATGAGTCTTGATCAGTAGTGAATTAGAAACTGTGAACAGCTACTGTGGTCTGATTTAAGACAGTGAGGCCCCTCTTATAATTTAAAATATAAGACTGATCTAGACAGTGCACTTGAAATCCCACATCTGCCTCGAGATTATCTTACTTTCAGAGTACCTGTGTCTTAATCTTCATGCTTAAAAACTGAATAAAAAATATTTTAATAAATTCAACTCTACTATATATATAAAAAATAAAACCAAAAAAAAAAAAAAAAAAAAAAAAAAAAGACAAGGCATGGTAGCACTGACTTTTAATTCCAGCATTCAGGGAGAGGCAGGAAGATCTGAGTTCTTGACCAGTCTGGTCTATATACTTCTTGACCAGCCTATCTCAAAAGTTTTGTGTGTGTGTGTGTGTGTGTGTGTGTGTGTAAGTAAAAACTCTCAGTAATAAACTCAACACTTGATGTTGAAAGCAAAATAAGCCAACTGAGGGAGTCAAGACTATTCCATAAAGGGGAGTAAGTTATGACCTATACATGAATCCTGAAGAGGGTTGGAGAGTCTGAATGAAACTGCTTAAATAAAATTAAACTTATCAAAGTATCTCTGAAGTTCTGAGAAAAAGAATGATTCCCAACTATCAAATAAGAGCAAGGTATAATAGTTACCTTCCACTATAAATAAGTGTTTAAAGGTCATGAAGCATTTCTCAAAATACAACCTGAAAACAAATTCAAATGGAACTGAAGCACTAGCTACGGAACTCAGCAGTACAGTTTAAAAAAAAAAAAAATTCTCACAATGTATTAGGCAAGTGAGTAATGAGAAGCCACCAAGAAGGTTATCTTTAAAAAGGTAACTAGAAACTCAAGAAAAGGGGGAAAAAAATCAAGTCACAGCTCTTTAGTAACTGCAATGGCATCTACCTAGACAAATGGTGATACATTAAGGGAATTCATTTTGTTCTCCAATGGACCTATTTTGGCATAGTAGAATTGTACATTATATACTATACTGTTTTGGCTATCTTCAGTCTACTGACAAGGTAAATATAACAGTGCCGACAATTCTGACAACAAGGAGAAAAAAAAAAAAAAAAGGACAAAAGTAAAACCAAAAAAGTAATTACAATATGAAGGCAAAGCAAAGTATTCTGTGCTGTACTTACTTTAGGCCATAGTTTTGCTTTTGTGTCTCACTATATCCTCCAGGATGGTATCATATCAACTCAATCCTGTCTCAGCCTAAGGGCTGACATTACACATGTGTACGTTTAAGCTCAGCATGTTTTTTCTAGCAATAACAGTAAGCACATAACTAGCATGAGCCAAATTCTTCAAAAAGGGGAAATACTGCTTAGACATAGTAATTAAAAGATTTAAAAAAATAAAACAAAATAAAATAAAAAATAAAAGCCAGGCATGGTGATGTACATCTTTAATCCCAGCACTTAGAGGAGACAGAAGCAGGTGGATCTGATTTTTAAGGCCAGCCTGGTCCACGGGTGAGTTCTAGGGCAGACAGAGCTACAGAGAAACCTTGTCCTAAAAACAAAAACAAAGAGGTTAAACATCACTACTAGAACTGCGGGAGTTGGGAATGTGCTGGAATATAGGATTCATATCCTGTGCTGTTTAAGTGCTCTCCAATAAGTTTTAAGTTATCATCAGTGAGAGTGGGTGCAGAGTACAGACTTCATATATGTAAGGTCATGAATTCCATCTTCAGTACCAAAGGAAATAGTACTATTCAAGATAAAACTGTCAATTATAAACACAATAAACATGAATCCCATCTCTACTCAAAACTAAAGTCTCTTTTTATGATCTAACTTTTATTTCCTATCACCTGGTAGGCTAAAAGGCTATTCATGTAGATGTAGCTATTTTTTACCAAGTTATATTTAAAAGTACAGAAGTGTAGATACTATTAAAATCAGTAATTTCCAGACATTAGCCTCTCAAACTGCTATGTAAAGAACTTTACATATATTGTGACTGAACACCTTCAACTCAATCTTTAAGTACCACTACTTCATAAATAAACATGGAGAGTTTTCTGTAGCATAATACACTTAAACTGAACACTATCATGAAGGAAAATTGATAGGATGGATTTTCAGAGGGTCACCGCTAAGGATGACTTTTAAGCTTTCTTTTCCCCTCCAATTTCAAATTAGAAAAATGTAAATAGTGACTTTCACACAAATATTTGAAAATTTATAAAAGACATAAAGCATTAAAATCGTACTGCATCTGGTCCTACAACTGAAGGCAACACTATTCATAATTTTTGTAAATTTTTGTAAAGTCATATTGACAATTTAAACATGGAACTTTATAACCTTAATTTCTAGGATGGCAACATCATGTTAGCATTTAAAAGGATTCTAAATGAATTAAACAATACAGCAAATTACCTGAATATCTACCAAGGGAAAAGTGCTTAAGATTGTTTTTGAGCTGCCTGCATAGCACCATTACTCAGATGCCCTGCCCTCAAGGAGCTTCCATTCTAAAAGAAGGCTAAAATAAAATAAAATAAACATGATCATAACTAGGCAACTTAAGCAAACTGATCAAAAAACAGTAAGCCATACAAACTGAATGATTATAGTATCTTCTCTCTACAGCCTTTACTTGATGCTCCTAAATGCTAAATAGATTTTCAGGAACTCAATAGGTCCGCTAAAATTTGTGTAATTTTGTAAAAATAAATCGACATCAGAAGGCATGGTAAAGTTTAAAGGAATTGCATTTGCCCTTAATAATTCTGAAGCATTCTCAAGAAATAATTTTTTACTAACATGTGAGTACTATTTCAAGAGGAAAAAAAGTAAACTATTCCCTAAAACTACACTATACATACATGTTGACTGTGGAACAGAAGTTAAGTGTAATACACAAACATATACATGAACTTTACCGTATTACTCAGCTTTTGTTCTCTTATGTTTTTGTCCCGAGGGACATTCAAACTAAGTGAGAACAAGTAATGTATATATACCCTTTTCTAATTCATCATGGCATATTAAATAATTTGAAGCAATTACAAGTGGAACTCCTACCTCTTCAAGCTTCTGCCTCAACCTCCTGTGTAGCTGGGATTGTAAGATAAACCACCGGGTATGCCTGACTATTCTATAGCCAATTTGAATTCTGATATTCTCTTTAGGTTTTAAATAATGATATATATGCCTTCATGTTTGGCAAATTTGCCCTTCAAATAGTACAATATCTGTATTTCATAAATGTCATGACTACTCAAATTTCATCTCATTTTAAAGTTACCACCATTAAATGATCCCCAACACAGGGGAATGTCAGGATTTCTGTGGGATGCCATCTAGAATCTAATTTTCCCATAAATCGTATATTACTGTTAGGAAGTCTTATTTTACTCAGCAATCTGTAGTAATGGACTGTCTACCCAAATCCTTTTGACTTCTTTCCCCAAAAAAGCAAAAAAACGAATGTAACTTTTCTCCAAGTTGAAATTCCATCACAATAATCCTTTCAGAATAGTTGAAGGAAATCACAATACATAAAAAATTACATGTACTTTGTAATTCTCAAATCAGAAATCAAGTTTAAATTGTAATAATAAACTAAGTCATTTAAGCCTGTAAAAAGCAACTTCTGTAGTGACCCTGTTTTTATCACAACTAAATTTATTGTGTCAGAAATACACTTGAAGACAATCTCTAAATGGCTTCCCGATTTACCAGGACTTCCCCAATCACAAGTCTTGAAATGATATTCTCATTAATAAATACCAACTTGGGTAGCTACAACAGAAACTTTAAATCAGGTAGCAGTTACTGAAGTATTTGAAACCACCCCATCTCCTTCCTAGCCCCCACCTCCAACTAGCCTGGAACCGGGAGCCAGAAAACCCGGAATATACTTACAAGTCCTGTACGAGGCCACTGACTTTAATATGCAATGGAGCAGAGTTCATTCACATAAACTCATTTGTAGTAATCTAAATGCAAATTTTATCAAGAGATCATTTTCTTCTTCCCCTCTCCTGAATTATTTGGTACTTCAATCTCATTTTCCAGTCTTCAAAGAAATTTTATTTGCCAGAAATAAAACTGGAGAATAGAAGAACACTACATGGTGAAGCATGTTCCCAAAACAAATTATCATGGAGTTCATAAATCTACTGGCATGTATGTGACCATATATTTCCAAAACTTAAAATTAAATGAAGACCAGCCCAAATTATTTATTCTATACATCTCCCAGTCATGTGGCTTGCAATTAGAGGTATTTGGGGAATTTGTTTCTACCATTTCCTAGTTACTTTGAATGTATGCATGATCAAAAGGCGACAGAGCTCTAAAGATTCCAAGTGTCTATTAAAAAGCTGTTGAGTGAAAAATGATGAAATGGAGGACACTCACAATAACTCTTGGACTCCTGGAGATCCTAAGACATGCTACAAAAATAGGTCTTTATTCTTAGGAAAATATAGTCAGAGCTAGCTTCCTTATGCTATACATAAAATCTTAACATCAGAGGCAGTACAGATAGTACAGATAGTTTTTGAACTGATCTCCAAACAAGCACAAACCCACTACGTTGGGAAAAAAAAACAGGTAATTTGAGGTTTTTGGCGAAAGACAGTACTTCACACATCTAATCCAAATCAAAAAGCCTGCAGACAGCTTTCAGTGAGACGAAAGGAATGAAATAAATATAAACTCTATGGATAAATAAATGTAAAAGAATTTAAATAAGCTAAAATCTAATTTTTTTAATTAAAATACTCAGGTACAAGCTTTTGTTTCTCAATGTCAGACTTCTAAATGTTTACCAGACTACTGTTAATATTAAAAACTTAATCTTTGACCCAGAGTAATACTGATTTGCGTTTGCAAAAAAGGTTGTCCAACTGAATGCTTCTGGTCCTGAAAAACATTTTAGGTACATTATTGAAGGCAGACTGTGGTGTTAATTATGTTTTATGTTTTAAGAACTTTTAAAAAGTGACAGACTCCAAAAGTCCATCTATACATTGGCTCAGTTTTTAAAAAATGCCTGTGTGAGCCTTGGTTCATAATTAGCATCTTTAGTGGCATGCCCTATTGAGTGGTAAGATTACTAAGTAAATACTACACCGTAAAAATCATCCCAACAAGTCTGTTCCATGTATTGTTAAAGTAAGTTGTTTATTTGTTAACTTTATACCCACCGATTTCCTGTTTATGTTATGGGTAAGTGGGGAGAAAACAGTCTTGGAGGGTATTATTGGAGTTTTTAGGAACCTGAGCAACCATTTACTCTCGGATCGGCTACCTTTTTTCATGCATGAAGCCCTTCTGTATTTTAATTTCTCCCCATCAATTAGTGACTACATCATAGCATGATGTATTTGCTGTTTCTGACCAAGTAATTTCAAAAAAGCTGCACTAAAAATTTTCCCGTGTGGTTTGATGTTCATCCTAATACTAAATACATCTTTTCAAATATCTTATATACAATTATATAGCCCAGATTGCCCCATCAATCCATTTGTGTCATTCCTAATCTGTCATGAGAAAATGTTTATACTTTTGTTTAGTAAGATTTGCATCAAGTAGTAAAACTTCTGCAGTAATTCATAAATTTCTCATGATGCTGCTAAGTGCCATCGTGAACATATTCCTTTTGTGCAATTCAATTCTCCATTTTTAACATGTGATTCAATTGCAAGGACTAAAAATCTTGCACAAAAAGCATGCTTGGGAAGAGTATAATTAACACAACTTTCTCACAAACTAACTTCCTAAAAACTGATAAGCTAAATTTATGAACACTTTTGATTGCCAAGTAGTCTGCAGAAACAAAATCTTGCGTCTGTTTTGGTTAGGTACTTTTCAACAATCAAAATTCTTTTTTATAAACTTTTTACCTCAAGGAAGGGACTATTAAAAACCCTTTCCTTGATAATATATACAAAATTTAACTTGTCATCTGTCCATTCTTTGAAGCTGTCAAAGCCAAGAACCCATAAACAAATCACAAACGCAATAACCTACATTAGTTAACATTCCCCCTTTTAACATGTTGACATTTTTACTAAAGGATTAGTTATTTTCGCATTTCCATTTCTCATATCCCATGACATTCCATATAAATTGCATTATTGCTTTATAGGCCACACAACATTCAAAATTATGTTTATATGCATTGCCTGTTTTTTCTTGATTTCTGATAAGAGTTTGTTACTGATTTTACTACAGAAAATTGAACTTTGAAAATACCACGGTTAGTATTCTTCTCAGAACTTAATTGTTCACATCACTAATCACTACATGCATATTTAGCTCTGATTATATTGCTCAAAAACTGCACCCATTATCAGAACAGTGCAAATGATATTTAATTTTAAAAGTAATTATAATGGCTTAAATTCAAAGTCATTAAAATGAACACTGTCAAGTATTTTCACTTGAGTTTGTATTTCATCACCACTGTTTATATTACCCTTAAGTATAACCATCAATTCTTCACAATTTCTTGTTAATCAGTTTTCCCTCCCATGTCCCCAAACTAAAATTGCCAAGTCTTAGAAACCCACAGAGCTCAATACTCCAATGTTTTCTTAAAGAACACATTTGTGAACCCACAAAAGTGTTCATCTTTCAACTTTGTCAATGCAGTTAAGTCAAACAACCTGTTCTAGCTTCCCAACAAATAAATCCAGGAATTAACTAAAAGACCTTGACAGTGTCCGTTAAAAATGGTATGACAGTTAAGCGCCAATAGGCATGGCAATGACCTCTTAGATGGGATCATTTTACTCCTTGGACCTGGGAAGTGCCAGCACCAAGGATTACACTGAGATTCGATTTTGCTGAAGGCTACATATAATTGACCCACTTTCCACGACCTAGTGTACTTACTATGTTAGAATGAAATGTACATGTTTTGTGTAGCCCTCAAACTTACGATTTGAGAGATGTACTTTTAAAAAGCACAGGGTTATATATAAAATCAGTGGAAGAAAGTTTCATTAAGCACCAGGAACAAATTTTTGTCACCCCATACTCATTTTGTAGGTAAGTTTCAACAACCGGCAAGGCACATTTACATATATTCCAATGAATACTTATTGACAAATTTTAAATTACACTCTATGCCCCAGCTATCCCAGTAACTGACATACAACATACTAAAATGGTTTATTAAGGTAACAAAAAAATAAAGAAAAAAAAAACCAATTAATGGGAAACATACAGGCTATTGGCAACCACTATTCTAGAATTATGTAAGTACAAATGAACATACTGAAATGTGTGCAATTCTAAGTTTTTAAACCAGAAGATTTGCTATACTAACACACATTTATATTAATGACACATAAAAAAAATAAAAACTTTATTACAAAAATAAGTTACACTCGCCTCCAGCTTACAGTATAAAACAATTTTATTTGCAGGAATGCAAAAATGATTGTTTGCCATGAGCATTTTGAACATATGACATGTCTAATTTTCTTGTTAAATTTGCATTTACTGGGGAACTGGTGTGTATAAAACCTTAATTAGGTATAAGCTCTGATCTTCATCGTGGTGCCTATTGGGTATGTGATATAACTGCAGTATCCCTTTGGGGAAGGGGAGAAGGTATTTCTTTACACCAAGTCCTACTTAAACTATCATTTTACTTTTGACTTTAAGCTATCAACTTAGGACTTGGCAAAAAATTTTTTGAGGGTGATTCAATAGAGGATGCTTCACCACTGAACACTCACTGTCATCAAGGTGCTTTAGAAAATTAAAAACATAGCACAAATGATTGTACTCTACTCTACAAGTTATCATGACCTGCATAAGAAATGGAAAGCTGATTCACATTTTTATAGTGATCAGCAGTAACAAATGCACTAATGAAACATACCTTTTACCTAAAAAGCTAAACTACAGCCATATACTAATTTCTATGATTTATGAAAAAACTTCAAAATATCCAAATGTCAGGCTTTGCTGTACAATTGTCAGTTTTAGTCTGACTTTTTATAAAGGGACACTGCAGTATTTAGTACAAGTTCGGATGCACTTTTTTGAACATCTGATGTCTTACAAAAGTAACATCTTGCTAAACTATTATACATCCAAATAACTACAATATCTGAAGAAGCAAGGCTGCTTTTTCAGCCACAAAATACGACAAAAGCAAGGCCTGTTATGATGGTCATGAGGAAGTCTTACAAGCCTCTGAAACTAAAGGCAACTAAGAATGTTACATTTGGTTTATTAAAATCTTACCCTCATATCATATTTAACAAGCCTTGCTTTTATCTACAAAGATTTTCTATGTACAGTACAGACAGGGTATAGTTCAATCCTCTGCTACTGAGGTAGTTAACCAACCCTTTAAAAAAGGTTCTGAAAAGAACCACTATCTGGAATGCCTGACTAACCAGCTCTGATGATTACACCTGAAACTGCATCTGAACACAATTCAAAAGTGATTACTATAAAAAAGATATAGACAATCATGATTAACCTTGGTGAGCAGAAATAAAATTTAAGGGTACCAACAGTGGCATTCATCTATATCACTGCAATAAAATTTAAATGCACAAATTCAAGAGAATATTTCAGAATACCACTGCTGAGATCCTTAATTAAAAAAAAGAGGGGAAAAATCTACTTAGAGCAGATTTTTTAAAGAGAAGAACTTTATTCTTTATTAAGATACCATGCTAGAAGTTATGAAGGATTTTTGTTGGAACACATTTGGAAAATAGAGTAGCTTTAGTTTAATAACTTGCACTGCAGAGAAAATTGTTAAAGAAATTCATATCAAAGTCCAAGTATTAGTTCAATGTCCCGTATTTGATTCCATGATCTTCACAGGAAGGTCTTCTGCAATAGAATATGCTCCTATACAGCCGAGATATTTAAGGTTGCTTGATTTTCCTTACCATTACTCCACTGCAAGCTTCTGGTGTAATCCCACATAGCAAGTCAGTCTTCATTGTAACAGGTCAGGACCGGCCTCGACCCCTTTTCCCTGCTAGCCAGGTAACAAAAGGAATCAGTTAGATAAATCATTTTAAATTAATTATGTGTACATACATAATGATAACATTAAAAATAAGAAAGCTTTAAATACCCTAAGTCTTATATAAACTCTATCAAACAAGTTAGTTGCCTTTAGAATAACTGAATTTCCTTTTGCTTGGTTTTCTCACTTGCTTTCAGTTGAATCTTGAGTTTGCTTTTGTAGGGGGGTGAATTTTGAGACCCCCACTTTTTTCACAAACTGATTTTATTTAAAACTACTTTTTAAAACACTAAGGAAAAACCTAACAACTTACACTTTAAGAGACTTGTCCCAATAAATTTCTAAGTATTTCCATTTTGAGACATGGAAAATCCAAGAAAACATCTGAGATTTGTTTACCTAGTTATTTAGAATTCACTGGTTTACTTTTTTAAAAAGCACACCCTTATGTATTTGTCTCACTTAGCCTGTCAAATATAAATTTCTGAATTTTGGGAGAATTGCAGGTTCACTTTGGACCTTACATCTATCCCCACCTCTGCACAAAAAAATAAATAAATAAACTTTAATTTTCCCATCATTGCTATTATAGACCATGGCAATAGTCATGAAATTTTTGATATAAAGCAATTTGTGAAGTAAATTTAAGCTTTCAATATTTACTAATTAAAAATGTTCTTTTCATTTTAGAGGGAAGCACAATGACTTAAACAAAATTCAACTCATAAACACTCACATTATTCCCAATATCACATTAGTGTTTCTTTGCTGTCCCATGCTGCACAAAAATAATCAAGAGGGGCAATATACTCAATTGAGTTTTTTTACACTGTTAGGATAAACTTCAAACAACTAAAGTGTTAAGTGTATCCCACAACTCTTGGACCTGTAATTGTCCTTGTTATAGTTTATCATAAAATTAAGAGCTATAAAAATACTTACCAACTTAAACTTACTACACATACTAATTATAAATTTTGATTGAGAACATGAGTCTGTTGTATAATAGCACTTTTAAACCAGAAGCAGAAAACTGCAACAAATCAGTGTTGTGTAATGTGCAGACATATTCCACACAAGGCTTTACAAGGCACAAAACCCTTTAATTGGCCTTGACATGCTATACAATTTGAACCAAATTTGCAGAAAATTTTGTGAAAAACGAATTGTAAACACAGTTTTAGTAAGTATACATTTAGATGTGAATTTTTTATTGAAATTAACAACAGCATAAAGAATACAAGTAGCCAAATGGTTTTGAAAACCCAATTAGGTCAAAGTTTTAAATTAAAAATAGCAGTTGTGTACCAATTTACCTTATTCTAGCAATTTAAGTTGGTAACATACAAATAGTTGTCCTGATACAAGATATTAAAGACATACTTGGTTTTTAATCAACTACCTTTTCAAGACACCAAATCTAAACACTACCCAGAAACATTGTATATACTACAGCCAATGAGCCAAATTCTCAAGCAGGAATGCAAACTCATTAACTATTTTTCTCTTATCTAAGAATACCTTTATTGGAAAAAATTAAAAGTAAAAATAAATCAGTTTGCCAGAAGCAGTTAGAAGTGTGGCTTTGTTCGTGTCCAAGCGGATTGTTAAAATATATACATAACGGGAAAATCTTGCCAGATGTCTCAAATTATAATGGCACCTGTTCAGATTTAGGGCCAGTTTCTGGTCAACCTATCATATCAGTCTCCAATTTTACAGGTGCCCTATTGTTTCTACTTCCACTGTTGCCCAAAAGTATCCTGATAGAACTCCTGGTTTTCAGTTTTGTAACCATAGTTACCAGAATGATCACCACCTTGGAGCGGTTGCTGAGCAATGGGTTGGGAGCCCCAGTTCTGATTATTGGTCTGGCGCCGCTTGGAATCTGGCTGGTTGTACCCATCAGCTTTGCGCTTTCCTCCTACATTTCCACCGCGGCCACCCCTTGCACCACGTACCCCGCGGCCTCTTTGTTGTTGGGCACCTCCTCTCGCACCACGAACGCCTCTTGCTGATCCAGGGCCTCCTCTCTGTGAATAACCGGCTCTACCACGGGGAGGAGCAGCCCCACGACCTCTGGATGGAGCAGCACCCCTTGCTCCTCTACCACCCCTTCCTCTAGCTCCAACTTGAAAATCTTCATAACCATAGTATGGATCTTCATATCCACCACGATAGTTATGGTAATCATAGCCATAATAATCATAATAATCTTCATATCCATAATAATCTGGAGGATATCCATAGCCACCTCTACCTCCACGCCCTCGACCTCTTGTTGGGGGGGGCATATGAGGTGGACCATAATAGTAGTAATCATCATACCTATTAAAAAAAACACACACACACACAAAGATTAGAGTATAAATCAAATTAGTGAGTTAATATGCAGGCATTTGTAGCAATCAAAGTCTGTTTTAAGACTTTAATACAGAATTATTTGCACTATGTAAGTTCTTAGCAGTAATAATCAGGACCAGGATAAAAATAGACATCCCAATGTATCACAAATCTCTAGTTATGAACCTTATTTATCCTTTATGATTTTACAAGGATATAAATTCTGATAACAGAATTTTTACAATCTGGTTAGGCTTTCAAACTTATCAATCTGAATTACATCTCTACTTTTGTATTTCTAATACACAAAGGCCATTTATTATAAAAATAAAATGGAAATGTCAAGTCAATTAAATGGCCAAAATTTTCTAATTTCTTCAGCAAAATGATCTAAAGACACTGTAAATTTTTTGTGTTTGTTTTTTTTCAGGACAGAGTTTCTTTTGTGTAGCTTTGGAGCCTTGTCCTGGACCTCGCTCTGTAGACCAGGCTTGCCTCAGAACTCAGAACTGCCTGCCTCTGCCTCCCGAGTGCTGGGATTAAAGGTGTGCACCACCATCACCCCGCTACAGACATTGTAAATTTTTGTAAAGACTTATTTATTATATATAATGTGTTCTGCCAGTATGAGAGATCTCATTATAGATGGTTGTGAGCCACCATGTGGTTACTGGAAATTGAACTCAGGACCTCTGGAAGAACAGCCAGTGCTCTTAACCTCTCCAGCCCCAATTTTCCTGCTCTTAAGTCATTTGAACCTTCAGTAAACTTAGAAAGGAAAGTTTGCTCCTTTAACCCTAGCAGGTAACACCACTGACTATAGCACTGTAGAATAAAAGTAATATTACAATCAAGAGTAACAACGTGTAACAAAAAAGCATCCTTAAAAAGAAAATTTTTAAAAATCTCATTATTTTTCTGACATTTTTCATTGCACACATTAAACACACGAAATACTCAACTTTGGGTCTACCTGTTATTCTTACTACTAAGAGTAAAGATCCCACCGGGCGGTGGTGGCGCACGCCTTTAATCCCAGCACTCGGGAGGCAGAGGCAGGCGGATCTCTGTGAGTTCGAGGCCAGCCTGGTCTCCCAAGCGAATTCCAGGAAAGGCGCAAAGCTACACAGAGAAACCCTGTCTCGAAAAACTAAAAAAGAGTAAAGATCCCATTCAAAATGGTATTACCATACCCTTCCAAATAAGTTTGGCTGATAAACAAAATCACTAATATCGCTTACTATTTTACCCAAACAAGAGAACCAGATATTCCATGAGAAAAACAAAAGCCTCTTAACAATGAAAGCATAAAATTTTAGCTTCAAAAAAGTTATAAAAAGCAATCACAAAAATAACATGTTCAGACTGGAGATATGGGTCAGAGGTTAAGGGTATTTGTTGCTCTTTCAGAAGGCCTTGATGGGTTCTCAGCACAGACATGGCAACTCACAACTGCTCCTAACACTGGTTACAGGGAACTAACACCCTCCCTCTTTCTGGCCTTCATGGGCTCTTATATGCATATAGTGTACATAAATAAAAAGTAAATTCTTGAAAGAAAGGAA
>CABHPQ010106747.1:0-14463 GCA_902168405.1 Peromyscus aztecus
TGTTTCACTTTCCAAGGGCCATCCTTGTCTTGTATCATTATGGGACAGCACTGTTAGTGTCCACTGTGGATACTGGATCTCACACCTCCATTATCACACAACATTCAAATACTCAAATGATCAGCTCTGTCACTAATCTGGGCATTTTAGTAGGTTCCCTCTTCTCCAGGGGTAAAAATCTCAGAGTAGAACTGAGTAAACTGTGGAGACAGCTGTAGGCTTAGAACAAGAAACAAAGATATCACTAATATGACATAAGCCTGGTTATTCCTGGAGGATTCCGGTGTAGAAATACTGGCTAGTTAGTTAGCAAAATGTCCTTTTGGTACTGCCCTGCTTTCCAAATGTAGCTATTTCAAGAGGTATTTTGGTTCCCACTGATAAACTGAATGAATTTAAAAGTAAAAAAAAATCATTCATATGCTACTTACTGTTCCTAATGAAGAGCTGGGTATATTTATCAAGCTGTAACTATGTATACAAGGTAAAGACATATGTGCACACACATATGTATTTTTATTGATCAAAGAGCCATCAAAAACCTTGAAAAAATATGTTAGATGGAGAATCTGAAAAGTATGTATTGCACAAGGTTGTTTTCTTCACTCTTATGCCAAGTCTGATATTTAAAAATGCCCAGCAGATACAAATTTAACAGAGAAGTTGAGGAAAGAAAAGTAGACTATCTCTGCATTATTTATATTTCCAAAAGTTGCAAAAAATTGTAAACCAGAAAAGATTCACATGTACAAAGATAAGCTTGGTAGTGCACAGCTGTAATCTCAGAACTCCAGAGTCTGAAGAAAGATTGCAAGATTCAAGTTAGTTTTGTCTTGATAGGAGAAAGGAGGTGGAGAGGGAAGAAGTAGGGAAGAGAAGTGAAAAGATAGCTGTGTAAAAATAATGGTAAATAACCATTTGATTTTTCAAAATCTTAGATAATTGTGCAATATGTTTACATAATACTATGACAGAGCTTTGGTTTTGGAACTCAAGCCAAACAATCCATTCATCTAGGCCATTGAGATTTGCATAAGAGAAATTCAGGCCAGTGGCTATGGGAGGGATGAAGAAGAAACTGTTGGATGAAGTGTCTGGAGCTGTTAGTGCTTTTGGAAGTGAATGTGTTCTGGCTGGACTCAGGTTCTCCTGGTGCCCAAGATAGTCTCCAGCCAGGAAACAGTGAACACCCTGGCACCTGGCCCAGGCTTGAGCCCCTGACATTCATTGTTTTTGTACCAAGAAGTCACAATGGAATCTATCCATGGCAGCAAGCAGAGACAGGCCTTCTGGATGCTCAGTCAGCAGAAAACACCCATGACTAATCCTATGAGGTAGAAAGCATCTGCCTCTGCCCTCAAAAAGAGCTAAACAGCTAAACTAATAAAGCAAAAAGGTGTCAATCTACTGTCTTGGCCATGGTTACTATTGCTATAAAGAAACACCATTACCAAAAGCAAGCTGATGGGGTTATGTGGCTTCCACACCATAGTCCATCACTGAAAAAAAGTAAGGACAGGAACTCAAACAGGGCAGGATCCTGGAGACAGGAGCTGATGCCGAGGCCACAGAGGGGGTGATACTTACTGCCTTGCTTCCCATGGCTTACTTAGACTGCTTTCTTATAAAACCCAGGACCAAAATAGGGATGGTACTACCCAATGCTCACCTATTAGTCACTAATTAAGAAAATGTCCCACAGCAGGATATTATAGAGGCATTTTCTCAACTCAGGTTCCCTTCTTTCAGATAGCTCTAGCTTGTGTCAAGTTGACATAAAACTAGCCAGCACACTTATATTTGTGTATATCACAATTTGTAAAATCATGAAATATGGAAGATGCCCTATCTAATTAAAAAAGTTTGATAATTATAAAATGGATTCAGAAGAGATTGGACATAGCATGGTCTCCTATTTCTAGCTTGATTACCTTAATTATTACTTTTCCAAGTTTTTTTATTTTTTCAAAATTTTGTAATTTTTCAAGTGTTTGAAATTATGATTACATCATTTTCATCTTTCTCTTCCCTCCCTACAAATTATCTCTTGTACCTCCAACTTTACCTCTCTCAAATTCATGACACCTTTTTCTTTAGTTGTGTGTGCATGTATTTGTATTCCTAAATATATATGCAACATGATTAGTCCATATGTCACTCATATGTATATGATTTCAGGACTGAATACTCGTTATTGGACAATCAAGTGCTGTGCCCTTCCCAGGAAAGGATTATTTCTTCCATGCTCAGAACTCCTTAGTTGCCTGGGTTTTGTGTCATGATTGAGGCTGCTTGAGTTTTCTCTCTTCCATGTTAGTGTGTCTTTGGTGTCATCCTTGTTCAGGTTTAAACAGCCATGTTGGTGAGACTTCATGAGTATAGCTTCTCTGGCATTGCTAGGAAACACAGTCTTGCAGTAAACTCCCTACTTCTCTGGCTCTTGCTGTCTCTCTGCAATTATCCTGGATGCCTGAGTGTGGGAGATGTGGTATAGATGTATCAGATGGGCTGGGCACCACACAAACAATTGTTCTGTGCCTTTTAGATGGTTGTTGTTTTCTATAATGGTCTCTAGCTATTACAAAAAGGAAATTTATTTGATGAGCAGTGAAAACTACACTTAGTTCTAAGTATAAGGATAAGTATTTAGAATTTAATTAGGGATTGTGCTAGTTTAGTAAAGAGGTAATTTTAAGTTCTCCTCTAAGATTCATGACCTCTGGACCCGGATATTTGGCTAGGTTTCTAGTGCCAGTCATGATTTCCCTCTTGTTGAGTGGCTCTTAAGTCCAATTAGAGAGCTGTTGGTTACAAACAAGGTATGAATGCCATTACTGCACCCTATAGATTGTCCTTCCATGATATTATTCATAGACATCATCTGTGGGTAGGACTGTTGGTTCTCCCCCTCCCTTGGAAACTTGCAAGGCACATTCTGGTAACATGAAAGCTAGTCATCAGGGAGGAGGCTTTCAGGTCAGATTGAGCACAGATTCTCTGAGTCCTCCTATATCCAAAGTCCATGGTATATTCAGCAATAAATATTTAACCTTCTACCACTGTTTGGGGAGACTTTTGAACAATTCAAAAGAGGAATTCTCATGCCTGTTGTTGAGAGTTTTGTTAGATGGTTTATGGCTCTTATAATAAGTGTTGTCAGTCCAGATGGGAAATTTTTATTTAAGCTCTATGTAGGGGTGTTTGTCTCTGCTTTACCCTGAAGCACTGCCCCTCGCGAGGCAGCAGATAACTGCTAGGTACCTGCCCCAACCCTCTGGGTAGTGGCCCAGATGGGAACCCTTAAGACCTGGAGGGAGGAGTACATATGCTCTCTCTCTCTTACCTCCTTGTGGTCTTGGATCCTGGTGCTGAGGATTAAGGCAGAGCTCTCCTGAGAACCTCCCTGGACCATGCCCCACCCCTCCTGTATTCTACAACCAACTCAATTATTCTTGTTGTGAGTTAAACCCTGAATAAATTCCTTTGCCCTTCAAATAGACTCATGGAATTATCCCATTATCTGGTGCACACGTGGAGAAAACCCCAAATGCCTGGGTAACCCCCTCCCTCAGGCTTTGGCACACTTTCCATACATCCTTGTCTCTTTTAAAATTCCTGCCCCTCTTGGGGACCCAGTGCTTAATCATTCGGCTCATATAATCACTGTGTACACCTATTGAGTGCAAGTATGAAAAGACCCGGGCCGAACCCCCGCCCCACCCATGCAAGCCAGTCAGCCCAGCTAGCTCAGTCCAAGAGCATGAGACTCTTAACCTCAGGGTCCTGGGTTCGGGCCCCATGTTGGACACCAGATAATGGGATAATTCCATGGAGTCCAGGGAGGAGAGCTCTGCCTTGATCCTCAGCACCAGCATCCAAGACCAGAAGGAGCTAAGAGAGAGCTAGCATAGTACTCCTCCCAGGTCTTAAGGGTTCCCTGTCTGGGCCACGCCCTGTGTGGCAGGGCAGGTACCTAGCAGTTACCCGCTGCCTCACTAGGGGTGGTGCTTCAGGGTAAAGCACAGACAACCACTCCTACAACTATATATGTAAAATGATTCCTTATAGTTTTTTTCAGACATCCTTCCTGTTATTTTACCATTCTTTCTCCTTCTTCTATGCTTGTCTCTCTCCCCTCCCTAATTAAAGCACCCTCTATTTTCCAATTCTCCCTTCAAATCATCTGTTAAGATCAATCCACATGAGTCTATTTAATGGGCAATATAGGAATTTATTATGATATAAATTGAAGAAATACACTCAGGAATACACAACTGAGTAAACAGCTGAAGTCATCCTCTGTTCTGTCTGGGAGTGAATGCACCTGGCCATCTGATCACACCAAGAAGAAGAGTGTAACCCCTCTCCCTTTCTTTTTAAGAGGTCACATGTGAAGGCAAGAAGCACCACATCTTTCAAAACTGCATAGCCCAAGGTCATGGGGAGAGCAAATACCACTACACTTCCCCTTTCTGTCTAAATAAGAGGTTCTAAACCTAATACAAACTAAATACAATAAGAACAATTATCAAATATTGTCCGGGAGAAGGGAAAGTTAATAACATAAACAAAAAATGGAAATACAAGCAACCAGAACAACATCAAACAAGAGACACATACTAAATGTCCAGAAATGTCTGGAACATGGCAAATTACAAAGATTACTCCAATAGCTGTCCTATCCTGAAGGATTTAACTTTAATACCTAATATGTTCTTAGCTAAGGTTTGAGAGAATTGTAACTGTAACTATCTAGTCTTCAACCCCATCAAAGATCCGAGAAAGAAAATAATATTATCTGAGTGAACAGTAAGTGCAAGCAAGGAACTTCTGAAAAACTGCAAGAATTGAGAGACATCTGGCAGCCTTGACAGTCACCTAATGATTCTCAGCACCATTGGAGCATCCATATTTGGCTATAGGCCTAGAATATCTGACAGACCATTTTCAGAATCAGGAATTTTGAAAGACCACCTTATCCTGTCTTGGCAAGTTTCAACAGTTGCTTTTCCTTGTGTCCTGCTCATCTGGAGAGGACAGCATGCATACTGTCAGCAGCCAAGGCAAGAGCAGGTTTTTGCCCAGCAGGCCAATTTTTGGCAAAAACAGAAGACAAATTTCCATATGTAGTGTCTTTGAAGCCCAACATCCTCTTGGGAGTAGATTGATGCTGCCAAGAGCAATCCTGTCTCACATCAACAGAATTCTAAGTTATCAAAGCATTTAAATGACATATTCTCCAGATCTATGAAGTGTTTGAAGATTACCTATCTATTAGACACACATTTCTGTATATCTGGAAAAACTGACTACATGACTATGATTATTACAAGCATGAGTGACTATAAGCCTGTAGTCTTAACTACCTAAATAACTTAAGGACTGAGGCTTTATATTACAAAGGTAAATAATCTGTAAACATATGTACAGTATAAGGACAATGACCTCCAAATTGTGACAATATACAAAATATCTTAATCAGAGGTAGAAATGTATAGTTCAATATGACAACAATATCCTTAATATGTATCAATATACAAAATATCCTAAACAGAGGTAGAATATACAGACAGTATTATTATAATTCTACATTTGTATCATATACAAAATAATTCAAAGATAGTAGGAACATATGTACAATATGACAAATATAGTTTTGTATTTGTATCAATATACAAATTATCTTAAACAGAAATAGAAAAATAATTTTATATTTGTATCAATGTACAAGAAATCACATCAATGCAAATTATCTAAAGCTGATAGTTACTGATTTAGTTTACAAGTAGATAAAATAATCTACCTTATTATGCTATTCCCCTTTTTTCTTTTCCAAAGGAGAATCCTGAGTCTAAACTTTATTGTTCTACCCCCAACCCTATAACAAGTAATAACCATCCCCTAACAGATGACAATTGTCCATAACCCTAGGGAAACAAAACCATTTGGGAGAGAGGGTGTTGTTTTCTTAAAATTGCTTCCTGCTGCCTAGAGGGTGATGGTATCTCTGTGGGATCCTGTAAGAAAGCTAAAACAATGGTTAAGTCTCAAAAGGACTAGCTGTAACATTTGTAGCCAGTCTCAAAGTAATGGATAGGGTTTTTCTGAAGTTCTAGCTAGAAGTATAATATGATCATCTCATCTTGAAACTACCCTTAAGAGTTTGCAGTCCAAAGCTGATCACTGAGTGATGTTTATCAGCTCAGTGGCATCATTATGGAATGGGTAGAGTTGTTGTTGTGGGGTCCCATCTTCCTTCTGGAGACTTCAGAGATCACTATTGGAAAGATTTATTTTTCACTGTGGAAAACTTGAACATTATTAATATCAAAACGGAAAGTTTAAATTTTAAGATGACATGATATGTAAAGAAGGGTTCTAAGGAATCAAGAATAAGCATGGAGAAAAATAGAATCTTGACAACAATAGGCCCTGGATTATTGGTTTTCTTCTGTCCCACACCAGTTGGCTCTTCTGATATGAGACAGAATCTCTTAATTTTTTCTTTTAGAAATTTGCTTGAGTTTAGAGAAGGAGAGAGACACATTCTAACTCTAAAGCCAGCTTGATTTATAATTGAGTCAAGACCATAACTTTTCTGGAGGTAAAGAGATATTGATGGTTAGCCAGTGAGATATTACCCTGTAGAATATATTGGTACCAATTGGTCGGATTTTCTTTGCTTGTGAATGTTTTCTGTATAGCCTTCCCTTCTGCTTTAGATGTCTAGATGTCCAAGGCATTTTGACTTCTTGAAGATGGGTATTTCTATTATCCTATAAAGACAGAAAAAAAAAAACAGAGCCCTGTCCTGACCCTTGTTTGGTGAATTTTCCTTACAATTTGTAGAATTGTCACATCAGTGGATGAGCTATCACTTCTCCTCATCAAGTGGTTTCTCCTATTTGAATCAAATTTTTGTTAATTCTATTGGTATCCATAGCTTTCTTCTCCTGTGGAAACAAAAGCAAAACCCCTTCCCCAACACAGGATGTATCCTGGTTTCCATTCTGAGGTCAAAATATCACTGAAGTAAACAGGTTGATTTAGCTAAGGAGTTTTTTTTTTCTGTTGTCCAATGTCTCTCTGCAGCTGTTGTTCCTTTCTCATCAGCATTGAGAAAATTCACGGTTAATAAAGCATTATGCAATCTATTTCTAGGGGTCATTATTACCACTTTCTGTTTATTTAGCATATTCTTTAGAGTTCAATTAGATCTTTCGATGACTGCTTGGCTTGTAGGAGTATGTGGTATTCCTGTAATATGCTTTATATAGTAATAAGCAAAAAACTCGTTTTACTGAAGACATATGCTGTAGGATTGTCAGTCTTAATTTGTACAGGTATCCTCATAATGACCATGACGTCTAATAGGTGTATAATCACAGAATCAGTCTTTTCAGAACTCAGAGAAGTTGCCCATTGGAATCCTGAATAGGTATCAATGGCAAGGTATACATATTTTAATTTTCCAAATTCTGCAAAATGAAACACATCCATCTGACAAATTTCATTTCTTTGTATACCTTTAGGATTATTTCCTGCAGCGAATGGAATTTGGTTATGGAAAGAACAAGTAGGACATTTTTTAAATGATCTCCTTAGCTTGTTGCCAAGTGATGGAAAAGTCCTTTTTCAAACCTTTGCTATTTCCGTGGTGTTTTTTTTATGAAATTCTGAGGTCTCTAGCACATTTACTATTAATAATTGATCAATCTCATCATTACCTTGTGCTAGAGGACCTGGAAGACCCATATGGGATCTGATGTGTATCGTGTGTGTGTGTGTGTGTGTGTGTGTGTGTGTGTGTGTGTGATGTTCTGTACCAACTGTTTTATTAAATAAAAAAACACAGAACCAATGCAAGAAGAAAGCCAAGAGGTCAGAGCTAAGAGCTAAAACTTTACCCTTCCTCCTGCGGTGGTCCTACCTCTCCGAACCAGAGCTACTTCCTGTGTTAAAGTCCTTATATAGAGTTTCTATTCTGCCTTCTCATTGGTTGTAAACCCACGCCTCATCATGGCCTGTCTGTATAGACCTCCAGGTGTTCCATGGTTGGTATTGAGATTACAGGCATGTGTATCCAATGCTGGCTGTATCCCTGAACACACAGAGACTTACCTAACTCTGCCTACCAAGTGCTGGGACTACGAGCTTAAGCCACCACCGCCGCCCTGCTTTCCTATGGCTTACTAATAACTCTAACCCCCAGGCAACTTTATTTATTAACATACAAATGTTTTATCAAAAGATAATATCACCATATTTCCCCTTTTCTATTTTAATAAAGAAAAAAAAGGAAAAAGCTTATAACTAACATAAGAAAAACTATATACAAAAGTACAATAACTATATACAATATATACAAGTAATAAATACCTAAACAATGTCTAGTCCATTTGTATTTAACAAATTCAGAGAAAATAATTCCATTATCTATCCTATTGTATCTAATTCACTTTCTATCCTAATTAATCTTCAACTATAACTAAATAATCTTCAACTCCTTCAGAGACCCAAGAAGGAAATAATATTAGCTAACAAAAATAAAAACAGGAAGTACATGCAAGCAACTTCCAAAAAATTGTGCGTTGACAGAAACAGCCAGCTGCCTGGACAGTCATCTGAGGTTTCTCTGCAGTGTTGGGGCATCATCTTCAGCCTATAGGCTTAGAGTATCTAACAGACTCATTTGTGAAGTAGGATGTACACAAAGTCAACAGTTCAACCTCACATTGGGTGAGAGCAGTCCATGTACCAGAAATACCTGAATTCCACTAGTGTCATGTCATGATTCAGGATTTTAAATTCTGAAAATTGTTGATGTTTTTTGAATTCAGCTGTCCATTCTTCTTGGCTATGTGTGTATGTGGCTTCATCTTTTTCACATCCCTGTAGCAAGAGTTTTCCTGCCTGGCCCATGGTCAGGATAAATCTCTCTCACCTGCCAGTCCCACAGCCGCTCAGACCCAGCCAAGTAAACACAGAAACTTATATTGCTTACAAACTGTATGGCCATGGCAGCTAACTGTCCTTATATCTTAAATTAATCCATTTCTATAAATCTATACCTTGCCACATGGCTCGTGGCTTACCGGCATCTTTACATGCTTCTTGTCCTGGCGGTGGCTGGCAGAGACTCCCTCTGCCTTCCTGTTCTTTTAATTCTCTCTGTTAGTCCCGCCTATACTTCCTGCCTAGCCACTGGCCAATCAGTGTTTTATTAGCAACACATTTGCCATACAGAACATCCCACAGCACATCCCTCTATTAATTGCCATTCTACTATTGAGAGGCATGAGCTTACTCTTCAAGAATAACTGTTTCAGCTGCTGTTCCATTGCACATCAGAAGCCATCGGCCCATTGCCTGTTCAGCTGCCTTCGAAGAAAAGGGCACTGTACCTTTTCCAAATTGCGAAGGCCACTTCAGGGATGGTGCCATATTGTCCTGGCCTCAGAAGATGCCTTTTGATAAAGCCATAACCACACTTGTTTTGGCAAGAATCAGTAGTCCTTTGTTTCGTGTCCTGTCTGTCCTGTTTGAGAGCAGTTGATTCGAGAATACTTTGTTGTCCGGTGGCTAACTTTTGCCGCAATGAAAATTAACTCCAATTGCAGTTTTTTCAATGCCCATATTTTCTCTGAAGTAGATTGTTACTGCAGGAGCCAACATGTCTCATAGTCATAACAAAAAAAAATTTTCTAAGTTATTAAAACATTTTAAATGCCATATTCTGTAGATCTCTGAAGGATTTGAAGATGACCTGTCTATCTAAAATATATCTGCTCAATCTTGAAAACATACCTAATATGACTACAAGTTCTACTATAATGTCTAACTACTAATTTCTTTATATCATCCTAATAGTTGGTAATAATAACATTCAAGGATCAGAAAACTGTATTACATTGTTAAATGAATGGTATAAATGCAGTTAGAAATATACATATAGCATTTTCTAACAATATCCATTTCAATATATATAATTTATATACAATATAAAACAATCCAATCCAATGTAAAGTATTTAAAACTAGTAATTGTCTTTTTTTTTAACAAGAACCTTAAATCTAATCTCCTTTGCTTAGCCCTTTTCCTAACCCTTGACAACAACTTGAAACCAACCCCCCTAACCAATGAAAATTATCCCAGACCCAAAACCCATTAAAAGACCAAAAACAAAACCACCCACCCCACACCACCTCTTTAGGAATGTGGGCGTCGTATTCTTAAAATTGCTTCCTGCTGGGTATGGGTGAAGGTATCTTTATCCTGAAAAGAAAAATTTTAGGTTAATTGTCAAATTCTAGGAAAGGTAACTATATCCTTCATTAACCAGTCTGTGTATAATGCCAAAGTTCAGGGTTTATCTCAAATCCTTATTCAAGTAGTCTTTGAGACTGGATCATCTCAGCTAGCTCTCTCAAAATTGCTCTGAGCATCTTGCAGTTCAAAGCTGATCTGTAGATGATGTTTGTCAGCTTAGTGATGTTATTATTGTCCACGTGGAATTGTTGTTGTTGTGGGGCCCCATCTTCTTCCTGGAGACTTCAGTTGATGTTAGGCCTGGCCGTGAATTCCTGCAGAAAACTGAAAGAGACTCGAACACAAAGACATATATATGCAGCTAATTGAAACCTTTTTTCTTTCTAGAATTAGTTAGTATTCTATATGAACATTCATATCTTAACAAAGTTGAAAATGCATATATATCTATATGTATATTAATCTTGTAAATTTTGGTATATAATTCATATTTTAAGAAAAGTTTAAAGAATCAGAATAGAATCAAAGAGTTGAGATTAGTAATATAATAGTTCCTTAATTAATTTGGCTTTTCTCCTGTCCCATAGCAGAAGATGACTCTTTTCTTCTGGCATGATACAGGGATTTTGCATTTTCCTTTTAACAACATGCTTGAGTTTAAAGAAGGAGAGAGCCATTCTCCAACTCCAAAGTCAGCTTTAAATTTTAATTGAATTGGGACTATTAGAAGACCAATAGTGTTAAATCTTTAGAGAAAAGCAGAAACAAACATTTACGAAGACATAAAATTTTTTAGATGATATACCCATACGCCTTTTCACTCTGTTTCTTGGGATAGACGATTTGTCCCTTCCTTCAGTTGTCTCATTTGTCCAATGTTCTTCAGATTCCTTAACCTTCATTCTCCTAAAAGACAAAAATGAAAACCTTTCCCCAAGATTTTTGGGGATGTTCCTTTTTGGCAAATTATCTGATCAAATGAAAAGGCATGTGTTACTGGTATAAGTTAGTTTAAATTGGATAGTTGATGAACTATCACCTCCTCTAATTAAGAGGTCTCTCTTGTTCAAATCGAACCTTTATCAATTTTGATGGTACCCACAGCTTATCTTCTCCTATAGAAACATAAGCAAAACCTCGTCCCCAATGTAACACATATCCTGATTTCCATTCTGAGGTCAGCACATCCTTAAAGTATATAGGCTGATTTAATTCTGTAGTTTTTTCTATTATCCAATGTCTCTCTGCAGCTGTTGTTCCTTTCTCATTGGCATTGAGAAAATTTAAAGTTAATAGAGCATTATCCAGTCTATTTCTGGGGGTTTTTGTTACCCCTTTCTGTTTATTTAGCATATCTTTTAGAGTTCTGTTTGATCTTTCTATAACTGCTTGACCTGTAGGATTATGTGGTATACCTGCAACATGCTTTATATTGTAATAAGCAAAAAACTGTTTCATTTTAACAGAGACATATGATGGAGCATTGTCAGTTTTGATTTGTGCAGGTATACCCATAATGGCCATAACTTCTAGCAAATGAGTGATTACAGAATCAGCTTTTTCTGAACTCAAAGCAGTTGCCCATTGAAATCCTGAATAAGTATCGATGGTATGGTGTACATATTTCAGTTTTCCAAATTCTGCAAAGTAAAACACGTCCATCTGCCAGATTTCATTCCTCTGAGTACCCTTTGGGTTACATCCTGTTGGTAATGGTGTCTGATTGTAAAAGGAACAAGTAGGACATTTCTTTACTATTTCTTTGGCTTGTTGCCAGGTTATGGAAAAATCCTTTTTTAAACCTTTACTATTGACATGATGTTTTTTATGAAATTCTGAGGCCTCCAGCACATTTCCTATCAATAATTTATCAATCTCATCATTGCCTTGTGCTAGAGGGCCTGGCAGACCAGTATGGGATCAAATGTGAGTTATATATAAAGGATGACTCCTTTTCCTTATTTTATCTTGTAACTGAATGAATAGTGAAGTTAATTCTGAAGCATCAGGGATAAATTCTGCAGTCTCAATATGTAATAATACTCTTTCAGCATACTGAGAGTCAGTTACTATGTTGAGAGGTTCTGAAAAATCCATTAATACCAACAGAATAGCATACAATTCTGATTTTTGAACTGAATTATAAGGACTTTGAACCACTTTACTTAAATTTTCTGATTTGTAACCTGCCTTTCCTTGTTTGTTGACATCTGTATAAAATGTACGAACTCCAGATATGGGTTTTTCACATACAATTCGAGGCAAGATCCAATCAGCTCTCTTTATAAGATCAATTCTATCACTTTTGGGATATTTGCTGTTAATTTCTCCCAAAAAATTACTGCAAGCTCTTTGCCAAGGTTCACTCTCTGTCCATAATTTTTCAATGTCCTCCTTAGTTAAAGGTACGACAATTTCTGCTCGGTCTATTCCTGCTAACTGACGAAGTCTCAATTTTCCTTTCCAAATCAAATCAGAGATTTTTTTTCCACATAAGTTTTTAATTTTTTATTTGGTTTATTTGGTAAAAATATCCATTCCAATATAATATCTTCCCTTTGCATTAATAATCCTGTTGGAGAATACCTAGAAGGTAAAATAACAGAAATGCAATCCAGCTTTGGATCAATATGATCCACGTGTCCTTCATGTACTTTCTTTTCTACCAAGGCCAATTCTTTCTCAGCTTCAGGTGATAATTCTCTTGGACTATTTAGGTCCTTTGTCACCTTCTAAAGTTTTGTACAAATTATTCAGTTCATCATTTTTTACCCCAACAATAGTTCATAGATGAGAAATGTCTCCAAATAATCTTTGAAATTCATTAAGAGTCTGTAGTCTATCTCTCCTAATTTACACCTTTTGGGGTCTAATTTTTTGTAGCTCTATTTTATATCCTAAATAATTAATAGAATCTCCTCTTTGTATCTTTTCAGGAGCAATTTGTAATCCCCAGCAAGGCAAAATTTTCTTTACTTCTTCAAACATTCTTTCTAAAGTATCTGCATTTGAGTCAGCTAGTAAAATATCATCCATATAATGATAAATTATAGATTTAGGAAATTTTTACGTACCACTTCCAATGGCTGTTGTACAAAATACTGGCACAGAGTTGGGCTATTCAACATTCCCTGTGGGAGGACCCTCCATTGAAATCTTTTAACCGGTTGAGAATTGTTATAAGTAGGCACTGTGAAAGCAAATCTTTCTCTGTCTTTTTCTTGTGATGGTATTGAAAAGAAACAGTTTTTTAAACCAATAACTATGAGAGGCCATCCTTTTGATAACAGAGTAGGCAATGGAATTCCAGATTGTAGAGAGCCCATTGGCTGAATTACTTTGTTAATTGCTCTAAGGTCTGTTACCATTCTCCATTTACCAGATTTCTTTTTAATAACAAATACAGGAGAATTCCAAGGGCTGGTTGATTCTTCAATATGCTGAGCATTTAACTGTTCTTCTACCAGCTCTTCTAAAGCCTGGAGTTTCTCTAATGCTAAAGCCCATTGCTGAACCCATACAGGCTTTTCTGTTGACCATTTTAAAGGTATAGCTGTTGGTGTTTTTGGAAGATTATCAGTTGTTGTGCCCTGTTTTTTTTATAACATGGATGGCTGGTGACCACTCATTAGAATTATATCTTCTAATATTTCTCTCAGAAGCATGTACTAGTTTATGATTTGTTTCTGAGATTGGAGGGATGTTTATCTGAGTAATTCATTGTTGTAACAAGTCTCGACCCCACAGATTCATGGCTATGTTAGCCACATATGGTTTTAATTTTCCTCTCTGTCCTTCTGGACTTATACATTCGAGCCATCTTGCACTCTGTTTCACTCGAGATAATGTCCCAATTCCTAACAGTTGAACGTGTACCTCTTGAAGAGGCCAAGTTGGATGCCAAAATTCTGGTCCAATTATGGTAATGTCCGCACTTGTGTGTACCAGACTGGACAACAAAATACCATTTATTTTTATCGTTAATTTTGGTCTTTGTTCATTAATAGAAGTTTGCCAAAAACTTTTCTTTTATGTTTTTTCCTGAATTTCCTATTCTATCTGTTTCATCATTCTGACCAGCATGTTTTATTCCAAAAGGCATTTGGTTATTTAATTGCTTTGAGTAGGGGTTTCCTCTACAACTGCAGGAAAGGTCTGAACTGGATTTACTGTGGGGGCCTGACTGAGGCCCCT
>CABHPQ010106760.1:0-20330 GCA_902168405.1 Peromyscus aztecus
GCTAAAGCATCTTATCACACTTGTAATTCTACAAAACACATAATTTAGATTTTTATTTAGTTTTCTTTTTAAGAGTTCACACTTATATAAGGCACAAACAGTATTTGGAAATATTGAGTGATGGATAAATAATGCCATATGAATAAATATAGTCTCACATTATACATACACACACATATTCACCATGAAAAGGCTTATTTTAATAAAATATCTGGTTCTATGTTAAATGACTGTTCTGCTCCACTTACAAGACTATGTTATACTTATGAAAACAATAACATTGTGCAAAAGCTTTCAAATTACATGTTCATCTTAAGTTTTTTTCTGTCCATTCCTTATGGAGATAAAGCAGAAACGTCTGGACACTCTGAACTCGTGGCTCAAGAGCAGGAAGGGGCTGACAGTAGTGAAACACCCAGCAAGTAATGCAGACACCTCAAGCAGGAACAAGCTGTGATGAGTAGAAAGTATTAAACAAACAATAAAAATGCAGGAGAATGTGTGAAAACATAGGAAGGTGCTCACCAGGAGAAGGATGGTTAGGGTAGCTCTGAACTCAGGGGAAGATCTGGAGGAGACCTTGGACCTGGGCATGTGTTACATCCTCTGCTTGTGCCTGTGCAGGATGAGGACTATGTAGGCACTGGCCCAGACCATGATCCCCACAAAGAGAAAATCAGGAACTGACAGGAATGTTGCATGCAATATGTCACTGGTTCTGTCAGTAGGAGCAGCAGTACAGATTCCCAGATCTTTAAGTTTTACCATGTTGTTCTCGTATTTTGATCTCAAGTACACAAGATTAAGACTACTGGCAAACATGCACAGAATCCAGCTCAGATACACAGAAGTACCAGTATGTTTCTGTCCTCTTCCTTTAAGCTCTGCCCACCTGGGTTCCAGGGGGCTGATAGTGCTGGCCTGGAAGACACTCAGGAAGCTAGTGCTGCCTATGGACACATCTCTGCCCATTCTGTGGAGATAGAAAAGCACTTTGCCTCCAAACTCATCAAGGAAGTCTTGGAACCCAAAAGACGCCATTGCCTGGGGCATTCCTTTACACAACAAAGTTAAGACATTGGCTATAGTCAAGTGCATCAAAAGCCAGTCTGTGGGTCTTAATGTGCACCCACTGAAGTTAAACAGTAGAAAATGGTAGAGAAGATAGGAACTGCCCAGGACTCCAACCACAGTCTGTGACAAAAAGATGATTCCTATTCTCACCTCACTGGTGCCATGGTGTCAGGTCCAGCTGTCAGCCTGATAGTGTATGATTAAATGATGCCAGGCTGACATGTACTGTGTCATTCACAGTGAGTCCTACTAGAAATATTCAGCTGCTTTTCTTTTCCTTGGAAAAGTGGTAGGCTGTTTCTATGAACTTTGAAATAATGTCATATATATAGCTCTGCTATAGGTGAGAAGTAAAACACAACTATTCAATTTTAATAGCATGTGTGGCAGCATTTAAGGTTATTTCAATTATTAAAATGAATACACTAGAACTACTGTCAAAGCTTCAAATTTTTAATGAATCAACACTCTAATAAAAGTTAAATTATGTTCAAAAAACTGGCTGAGTGGTTACGGGGGGGAGGGGGGAGAAGAGAGAGAAGTGAACCACCACTCTTCACACCTGCAAGTTTATAGATTTCTTCCAGCAATACAGTTGAACACATCACCTAATTTTATATAATTCTATTGCTAGTCAGTGAGTTAATCTTTTGATCTATTTGCTGCAATGAAATTCCATGTAATTGTGAATTCTTATTTTGTTAGTTAATTGAAATATGGCTTTATGCTGAGCTATCTCAGTAAATGTTAGAACATTTTGGACATTATAATGCAGCATGAATTTGAAGCCTTATGAGTTATTTGTGAAGAGGCAACAATCTCTCAATAACAGGAAAGGCACAAATGCTCCAAACAACTGAGGTTAGAAATAAAGGCAATGACCTTAATCCAAACAACAGTCTTAGTATAATATCATGTATACAACTTTGTAGAAAAGAGTAATGCATTAAAAAATGTGTATGCTATCAATATAATATTATTACTTTCAGATTTCATCAGTATTATAACTTACATTCTTTTTCTGGTATGGCCATTCCCATTGATGCTCACAGTTTTCCCCATATGTGAGACACAGGGTTCTGTCACTGGCAATCAGTTACACTCATTATATTCTTACTAGGATGCTGATCTCAGTGCCATGGCCCCAGAGATCAGGTCAGTGGGAACAAGGCAGCCTGTACCTAATATATGGGTCTACGATTCTGTGACCTCACCTCCCCTCAGACCTGCAATTATCATTTCACCTATAGTAGCCATGTGCCATGATCATACATGAATTTTCTCAACATTTTCCCCCTAAGGTGATAGTTAGCTAAGGCAATTAAAAGTCTCTTTCCAGTGTGATTAAGTGAATGTTGCAGAGACTGGAGACACTTCCTTGCTTATCCTTGACCTCTGGAGGCAGACAGTATCTTACGTGGAAGGAATGAAAGCACTGGGATCTGACATGGGAAGGACTGACAGGGAGTTGTATGTTTCACTGAGTTCCTAGTTTTCCTCAGTGGGAATTTACCCAGGATCTAGATTTTTCTGTACTACATCTCTGCATGTTGCCCCACAATTTTAGTTCCTCAAAGGCTAAGGAATGAGACAGAATAGCTTGAGTGGGTGTGGGTTTCCCACCACTCCATGTCATCCACCTTTCTACACAACTGAATCATTCATTTTGATGGTCTTCAAAGGCAATCATCTTCTTTACATTTTTTTTAAGAAGCACCTCAACTAGTAAGTTTGCCTCCATACTTGTTACTGTCCAGATAGGTCCCAGTAGAATAAGCCAATACAAATCTTTGCCATTGATCTTAGTTCCTTTCATAACTAGATGATAATGCCTTATTGAAGTAGACAGCACATATTTTTACTATAGGACACAGAGAAATCAATCTTGAACTGACAAAGAAAATCTGCCTCCCTACACACTGGCTAGTTTTCACAGTGGTACAAGGCACTTTCCAAAGTGCTAGGGAAGGAAAGATACCAAGTGTCTTATTGAATGCTGGTCCCTGCAAATCTACACTATTGACCTTGAGTCAAATATTCTCACTGGAGCAATACTGGAAATATCATTTAAGTGTTAACTAATTGGTCTCTTGGTTGGATTGGAGCACTGCTCCAAAGAATAAATTTCATGCTTGGGATTTTATACAAATCTCTTGTTTAGTGAAATCTATGTCCCAATAAAAACCTATTGGTAATTGTTTTGTAAATGTTCATGTGGTTAACCCCCCCCTCTCTCTCTATATATATATAATATGAAAAATTAAATTATAAAATGTATTTATATTCATTTCTCTCTATGTACGTTTGAATATATATATGTGTGTGTGTGTGTGTGTGTGTGTGTGTGTGTGTGTGTGTGTGTGTGTGTGTGTGCATGCTTCTATCTAACTCAGAGTAGAGAAGCTTCTTATTGCAGCATGGAGTGATGGCACAGAGAAGCATTGCTATGGAAACTGCTAGAATAAGAAACTGTGAATGTTCAGCTGCAGATGGCACATCTGTATCAGTGCTCTTCTGCAAGTTTCAGGGAACAATGCAATAGAATGTGGAAAGATTATAAAAGTCAGAGGACAGGCAAGAATGTATGAATGTTGCCTTTGAGACAATGATTTCCATAGTGGCTGTACATGTTTGAACTTCCAGCAGCAATGGGTGAATGTTCCTTTTCCCTGCATCACTGCCAGCATGAGCTATCATTTGTTTTACTGAGCCTGGCCATACTGAGTAGTATAAGATGAAATGTCAAAGCTGTTTTAGTTTGTATTTCAGTGATAACTAATGATGTTGAACATTTCTTTAAGGGTTTCTCAGCCATTTGAGTGTCACCTTTTTAGAGCTCTTTACTTAGCTCTGTACCCCATTTTTAAATGGGTTATTTGTTTGCTTTTTGTTCAATTTTTTAGTTCTTTTATATGTTGTAATCCTCCATTAGTGGAGTCTATCCTTCATGGTGAGGTGAGATTCATGGATGCAGAATGTGTCCTGGTTGCTAATCCAATAGGTATATCCATGATTTTTTTTATGGGGAGAACTGAGATCATTAATACTGAGAGTTATGAATGATCAGTGTTTATTAATTCCTGTTATATTGTTGTGATGGTGTGTATATTTCTTCCCTTTTGATTTACTCTTCTGTGATTATTTTTTGTGATTTATTTCTTGTGTATTCTTGGGTGTGGTTAACCTCTTCAGACTAAAGTTTTCCTTCTAATGCCTTCTCTTGAGCTGGATAGGCAGATAGAAATGAGGCAGATAGAAATTGTTTTTATTGTGGTATGTTTTTCTTTATCCATGGGATGGATAATTTTGCTTGGTATAGTATTCTGGGTTACATCAATGGTATCTCAGAGTTTATAGAACATCTTACCAGGCCCTTCTGCCTTCTAGCATCTCCATTCAGAAGTGTATTATTCTACTGGATCTGCTTTTATATGTGAATTGGTGTTTTTCCTGTTAGCTTATATCATTCTTTCATTGGTCTGTTTTGTGTTTTGATTATTATGTCATGGGCAATTTCTTTTCTAATCATTTACATTTGGAGCTCTTGTACTTTCATAACCTCTATCTCAAGTTGGGAAAATGTTTTTTATGATTTTGTAAAAAAAATAAATATTTTCTCTTCTTGACCTAAGTTTCTTCTCTTTATCTCTATTATTTATAGATTTGGTCCTTACATGGTGTCCCAAATTTCTTGAATGTTTTGTGCTTGGAATGTTTTAGATTTAACTTTTTTTGACTGAGGTATACACTCTCTTTACCTTGTCTTCAACACCTCAAATTCTCTTTCATGTCTCGTATGGTGTTGGTAAGACTGATGCTTCAGATTTTTATTTGACGTCATATTTTTTCCTATTTTATTTAAGTTGGGTTTTCATTTTTTATTTAAGAAATTGTTTTGTTTACTTTACATACCAACCACAGATCCCCTCTCATTCCTCCTTCCGCTCCCCTCCAGCCTCCCCCCACCCATACCGTACTTTAACAGTGTAATTCCTCCCATGAGGAGTCAGCAAAGCCTTGTACGTACAGTTGAAGCAGGATCAACCCCCTCCCCGCCCTGCATCATGGCTGAGCAAAGTGTCCCACTATAGGTCACAGACTTCAAAAAGCCAGCTCATGCACCAGGGTTAGATCCTGATCCCACTGCCAAGGGCCCCTCAAACAGAGCAAGCTACACAACTGTCTCCCATATGCAGAGGGACTAGTCCAGTCCCATGCAGGCTCCATAGCTGTCTCTCTTTAGTTCATGAATTACCACAAGCTAGGTTCTGTTGTCTCTGTAGATTTCCCCATTGTGATCTTGACCCCTCCCCCATTAATGGAATATCACAAACAGTTCAAGACAGAAAATAGAATGGAACCACTAAAGAAAACCCAACAAGACCTTCACCAGTTGGGTTTTCTTTAGTGGTTTCATTCTATTTCCTGTCTTGAATTGTTTATGTTATTTCATTCTATAATTTTTGTGTGTGTGTTTGTGGTTTTCATTAAGGGATTTATTCATATTCTCTTTAATGTTATTGAACATGTACATAATTGATGTTTTGAAGTTCGTATCTTATGCTTCATCCAAATTACATTTCTCGGGGCCTACTGTAGTAGGTAATTGGGTTCTGGTGGAGGCGTATTGTCTTGACTGTCCATGTTTGTATTTTTGAGTATGTGGAGTTATAATGTTTGATGTGTTTCTTGGTGGTGTTATTAGGTCTTTTCTTCTTTTGGTTGGTGTTCCATTCTTTGGATGTTGCTACCCTCTTGGTATCCTAGGCAAGTATGGTGGTTGTAGAATCCCTGTTAGAAAGTACTTCTTTGGGTCCACTGGGTCTCAGAAAGGAATGAGTATGGCCCAGGAGGAAATGTGTGTAGTAAAGAGCTAAGAGTATCATGTCTACACCAAGGGATGGAATTCCCAGGGTGTGATGGTGTGGTAGAAGGAAGGGGCCTGTAAGAGGCTATAGTAGGACAAAAATTACGCCTAGGGAGATATCGATGAATGTGTTCTGGGGACCTTGTGTCCATACCATGAGTTAGAGTTCCCATGGAATGGAGTTGGGATGGAAGGAGGAGCTCTTCAAGCAGGCTGCTATAGGAATCTTAGTTTCCTTCTAAACACTCTTGTGAAAATGGTACTATTGTGCATGGAAATGTTGGCATCAAATACTATAAATTTGATGACCAATTCTTGGTAATACCTTTCTTTCTACCTTGTCTTTCAGTAATAGATGTTGTTGTGAGACACAGTTCTAGAGGAAATATGAACAAACTCCTACTAGCTCCAGATGAGGAACAAATGAAAGAGGGTAGTTGGAGAACACTAAAGTCCAAATTGGTGAACCAATGAGTTTTATTGATGCCTCTTACAAAGATATGGTTGAGGGTTTATATAGTGGTATTCTATTTGTACTGAAATGTGATTTTATTTGTATGTTAATAAATAAAGTTGCCTAGAGGTCAGAGCTGTTAGCAAGCCATAGCGAGAGCCGGGTGTGGTGGTGCACACCTTTAATCCCAGTACTCGGCAAGCAGAACTAGGTAGATCTCTGTGTGTTCAAGGATACCGCCAACATTGGAGACACACGCCTTTGATCTCAATACCAACCATAGAAGACCTGGAGGTCTGTACAGAGAGGCAGTGATGAGACAGCCACATAGTTGGGTTTACAACCAATGAGAAGGAAGAACCAGAACTCTTTATAAGTCAAACGCACAGGAAGTAGCTCCCTTTTCGGAGAGGTTTCTTGGCGGAAGAAGCTAGCCAGCAGCACGTGGGTAAGCTCCTAGCTCTGACCTCTTGGGCTTTTATCTTTACCTTGGCTCTGTGTTTCTTATTTAATAAGACGGTTAGTTACATCTACAGGTTTATATAAAGGAACAGAAATGCTTCAAAGACAGCTACACTGAAAACTTTAAAAATATACACTCTGAAGAAATCTCTTGACTGCACCCACGTTTCTGAGATGTCCCAGCACAGTTGATCATTAGCAGTAAAATTTTGAGGAATGGGAAGGAAATATTGAGCATCTCTCCCTGGGGTCTGAAAAGCTCTTGAGACCTGGGGTCATGAAATACTGCCAATTTTTTCCATGATGGAGACCTAGAAGCCTGAACTCTTATATTCTTCATGTGTCATGTGTCATCAGAGTTTCTATGCTACACCATACTAATCCCCATGTGTACCAATGAATACAGAGCTGAGTTAGAGGACAATCTCAGAATATTCTATATTTGTTTTGTTTTTATAAATATTGTTTTAAAAGAAAGTATGTCCTATGCCTGATATGTAGTTGAAATTCCTTTGTATTCCCTGTTGGAATATATATCAAAAGAAGTACTGAAACCCAAGCTCCATCCCCTTCAGCTTTCATTGTATTGAGATTTCAGGCATGCACACAAGCAGCTCTGATACAGGACTCTGCATTTCCCTATAAAAACATTTCACTTTTCATTGGTCTGTGTTTTGTTACCTTGAAAATTAACAAATTGTGATAAAAATTCATATTTATTACAAAAACAGGCATTTCATTTTTAGGTTAATTGCATTCTTGTATATGTTGGTTTGCAGACTCCAGTATGTTACACTGTCACCTGAACTGCCATTGAGGAACTTTTAAATGTATCTCCTCCACTCTTTTGCTCTACCTTCCTCTTTACTCCTTTGTCATCCACTTGACTTCCCTGTCCTGCCTACAAGTTAGTTGATTTCCCACAATCTCTCATCATCTGGGAACTGCAGCTGTGAAAATGCCTCCATCGGATTCCCCGTAGTCATTGTATATTGCATTTTTGATTAATGATTGATGGGGGAAGACTCAGGCATTGTGTATGGTGGCAACTGTGGGGCAGTGATCTTGAGCCTTATAAGAAAGCAGCCTGAGCAAACTATGGGTTCTACTAAATGGAGTTTGTCAGTATAACCTATCTCCTTCAAGACAACTGCAGAGATAAGCTGTAGCCTCACAGCCATAACAACACCCCACAGTAAGGCAGAGGGATGGCTTATGGGAAATAAAGAAGGCTGTATTATCAGACACTATCTAGGTTGCCTTTCTTCATCAATGGCATAGGAGAGGCACCAAAACCAGGGACTCTAGACAGCTGAACATTTGAGCACAATTTTCAGGACAAGGCATATTTTTATTATTTGGTCTCCTTTGATACCAGAGTTAGGAGTTTATAGTTCAACAGTGTTTCACAACATTGTAACTGGGTGTGGAAAATTATAAAATTGTAAGTAAGCAGTCCAAAAGGCACTCTGTGTGAGAGGGCTAGGACATTTAAAGAGCTCTAAGGAGGTTGGCTGAAAATCTAAGTTGCAGATGTGAACTCCATTTGTGCTCCAACATCACATTGATTGATGTTGCCATTATTTTTTGTTAATTGACAGAAAAAAGTAAGCCTTTATGGCCAAAGACACAAGATTTTGGTTTCAGGACAATGTCCACGTCAAACAGAAGCAGAATTGGATATCCTGTCTTTGCTGGCTTCTGTAATCCTGGAAGTCACTCTTCAAGCTGCAACATGTGAATTGTCCCTGAGACTCTTGGTCATTATGTATTTGCTGGGCTATGTGGTACATACACTGAACAGTATGCACCTATGGGTGCAATACTTGCATGGCAGTTCTAGGAGTAACCAAATGATTCCTGAATGCATTTAAGCCTTTTCCACAGGAAGGAATTCATGGCTAGTTCTCTAGATCAGGGATGAGACATTTATGCTGGGTAAATCATAGGCCTCAGAAGCACGGTCAATGCTGTTGCTTTAGTCGTAAACATGATGCACAGAATAGCCTTGTGTACCTTGGAGCTTAAACCAATAGTTTACCTGTGCTATTGGCTACAGTAAAAGGTTGTATTTTCTTCCAGCAGGTAGCAGTTACTGCACAATGTTTAATCCATTGTATTGCTAAGAGTCAGTGACCACTGATGGGGTATCATTGGCCAATCCTTAGCCATAAATGGTAGGAATTAGTCAGAGATATGTATTATTTCAACACTGATGGAACATAGAAGAGAATGTTATATAAAGTCTATGAGAACAGAGTAAGGTGAGGTGTTGTATAACTACTTTCTTAGAACTGGAGCATTTGGTCTTGTATGGAAGAGAGACATAAGACCCAGGAAATTCCCAAGGCTCAGGAAGGATAAAGGACAGTAGTTCTTAAGAGTCAGAGAGAGGGTGTGTGTCTGTGTGTGTCTGTGTGTGTGTGTGTGTGTGTGTGTGTGTGTGAGAGAGAGAGAGAGAGAGAGAGAGAGAGAGAGAGAGAGAGAGAATATAGTGGACTTAGCAATAAAGTGGCAAAGGAAAGAAAAAGAACTATGGATGCTGATGATGGTGCAAGTAGACATAGCCTAAAGTTAGCATGGAATTCTGAAGAGGAGATTGAGTCACAGGGAGGTGACTGGTATGGTCCAAGGAGAAATCTAACCACCCAGTGAAAGATCTAGAAAAGTCTAAGGACATGGTTGAGCCAAATAACCCAAGAAACACATTGAGAAATAACAGCACTGAGTGTATGGGGAGCTATAGGGAGGCTAGATTAATGGAGTGGTTGGGAATGCCTATGAGTGAAAGCTGAAACATTTTCTTCTGTGGGATGTAGTAAATGCTCAAGGAATGGGCAGAGACATCCTAATTAGGGGGTGGTCTTTGCAGATTTTATAAAACACTCAGAAAGTCCAACAGATGTTCCTAAAATAAAAGACACCATGGGGCAGCCATATCATAACCTACAATGCAAAATTGCTGGTGATATCACCATCCCAGCTTTAAAGTTATATTACAGAGTGGTTATAAGATAAACAGTGTGGTACTTGGATAAAAACAGACTCGTTGATCATGAAAAAGAACTGGGAACCTACATATAAGCCCACACTCCTAAAAGCATCTGTTTTTCAACAAAGACGACAATGAACATTGGAGAAACACATCCTCAACATCTGGTGCTAGTCAAACTGAAGAACACCATGTACCAGAGTGAAAGTTGACCCTTCTCTTCATTGTTTTATGTTTGTTTGCTTTAATTTTTTTCATATGATGTATTTTGATTATATACTTTCCCCTCTTTCACCTCCTCCTAGATTCTCTCCACATCTGTACCCAGTCAACTTCAACTTCATGCTCCATCTCTTTCTCTCTCTCCAAAACCAAACCCAAAACCTCAAAGCAAACAACAACAACAAGACCAAAAGCCAAATAAATACTAATCCAAACCAAACATTAAAAAAAAAACCAAAAAAACATGAAGTACACTTTGTGTTGGCTAACTACTTCTGAGAATGGGGCCTGCACTGTAGTGTGGCTGATATAATTTTGTTGGAAAAAACTAACTCTCTCTTTCCCATCAGTAGTCAATAGCAAATAGCTCCTTGCTTACGGGCAAGACTATGTACCAACATTCCCTTCTACATGCTGGGATTTTATCTAGCTTGAACTTATTCATATCTCCTGCTTGTTTTGTTCTTTGTTAGATTCTTATCTCTCACTTTGCACAAAACTGAGTGGCAATGGATTAAGGACCTCAACAAAACATAACACGCTGGATGGTAAAGAAGAGAAAGTAGAGAATACATTTGAGTTTATAGGCACAAGAAGGGACTTTGGAGCAGAATTCCAATAGCACAGGTATTACACAAGTAATTGACAAAGAGGGTTATGTGAAACTAGAAAGCTTCTGTGGAACAATAGAAACTATCAAGAGAGTAAAGAGACAGCTTGCAGAATGAGAAAAATCTCTACCAGCTATACATCTGACAGAGGGTTAGTATCTAGCATAAGCAGTGAACAACAACATTAAAAAGAAATAGTAAAGAAGAAAAACAACACAATTAAAAATGGGGCATCATATTAAACAGAGTTCTCAAAAGATGAAACACATGTGTTTACCATCCTTGGCCAACAAGGAAATATAAATTAAAACTACTTTGATATTTGATATTTTATCTTACTTCAGTCAGAAATGGAGTAAGACTAAAGAAAAAAGAAATAAAAGGATGACAGATGCTGATGTTATGTGGGGAAAGAAGAACACTAGTATACTGCTGATGGGCATGCAAACTTGTTCAGCAAGTATGTAAATTAGTGGGGAAGTTACTCAAAGAGCTGCAAATAGAGCTACTATACAACTCAGCTAAACAATTCCTGGCTTGTTTATCCAAAGGACTCCATATCCTACTCTAGAAATACCTGCTCATCCATGTTCCTTGTTACTTTATTCAAAATATCCAAGAAATGGAAACAGCATAAATGTCCATTGGCTGATCAATGGATAGATAAAATGTGAAATAATTACACACTGGAATATTATTCAGATGTTTAGAAAATTAAAGTTATAAAATTCACTGGTAAATGAGTGGAGCTGTTAAGAATGATTCTTAGTGAGGTGACCTAGACTCAGAAACACAAAAATGTGTCTTTTTTCTCATTAGTGGGTGTTACTTTGAGTGTTTTATTTATGTGTGTTTCATTTGGAATAGCTATAGAGGTCAAGAAATTAGTATAGGGCCATTGGCATGGATCTCAAGGTAGGGGAGATAGAATGCTGTGATGCCAAGGTGAAAAGGGGAATAATGGAACTGGAATGGTTAAATGGGGTGGAAGATGGGATAGGAGGTTAGACTAGGGTAAAAGAAACCTAGAGCCGGGCGTGGTGGCACATGCCTTTAATCCGAGCACTCGGGAGGCAGAGCCAGGCAGATCTCTGTGAGTTCAAGGCCAGCCTGGTCTACAGAGTGAAATCCAGGACAGGCACCAAAACTACACAGAGAAACCCTGTCTTGAAAAACAGAAAAACAAAAAACAAACAAACAAAAAAAGAAATCTAGAAAAGAGAAATCAACAATAAAAGGGAAGAAAATACAGCTGAAGACTATTTTCTTAACAAGTATGACTGCTATTTTATTAACATGGATGACTATTCTCTTAAAGGCAAATTTTAATGAATAAAATTAATAGAATCACTTAAATCATTTGATTTCTAAACACCTTTCAGTTGTGAGTAGAAGGAATCTAAAACAATACCTGACCTGGCTTATTTTGAATACTTTTCTGTGAGATGCTAAATTAGGTAAGTACATAAAATCACACTGCATGTATTTTACACAAGTAATAAAATATAGTGTCATGATAAACATAGAATAAACAGTATACAGAAGAGGAACAGCTATAATAACAGAATTGTAAACACAGAAACATTATCATAGAGACAACAGAAATAAATGTGGATGCAAGTATGTGCTCATATGGGTTTACCATGCATTGTACTGATAAACTATCATTGTACAAAGAATGTGTGAGGGTGATTGAGTACAGAGCCAATCATTGTGAACAAACATGCATTATATGTGTTCCTTAGATGGTCATGGGGCATTTCTATTCCTGACACAAGTGAAAAAGAGGGTCAGCACACGGGAGTTACAGCTCATAAGGAAAAAGGGACTCATAGTTGGGAAACACCCAGAGATTACAGCAGACATATTCACTGGGAACCAGGGAGGATTATAAACAAGAGCCAAACAAACTTGATTGATGCAGGAAAACATGTAAAAGCACATAAGGGTGCTCACCAGGAGAAGGATGGTTTGGGTGGCTCTGGTCTCATGTGAGGACTGAAGAGAGGCCTTGCTACTGAGCGTGTGCTGCATCTTCTGCTTGTGACTATACAGGATGAGTACCATGGAGCCACTGACCCATAGCTTTAGCCACATACAAATAATGTCAGGGCAGAATTTTATCAATTTTCCTGAGATGAACAGAAGATGAGTACCCAAAGTCTTTTAGCATTGTGATGTTTTTATTTCCTTGTTTTGAACTTATGTTTATAAGAAAACTACATTTATAAGGAGACTCAGAATCCAGCTGAGGTTTATCCAGAAAACAACATACTTGGGAGATTTGAATTTAAGTGCTGCCCACTTTGAGTCATTAGGGCTGATAGTGATGGCCTGGAAGACACTTGGTAAGCTGATATTGCTAATGGACACACTCCTGCCAACTCTGTGGAAATAGAAAAGCCTCTTGCATCCAAAATTATTGAGGAAGTCTTTCCAACCAAAACCTGCCATTGTCTGGGGCACTCATTTACATAGAAGAGTTAAGACATTTGCTAAAATCAAATGCATCAGAACCCAGTCTATGGACCTTAATCTGCTTTGGGTAAAGTAAAGAAACAGATGGTAGTAGAGGACAGGAATTGCCCAGAACTCCAACTTCTGTGATAAGAAGACCATTCCCATGGTTACATCACTGGTTGCCCTTCTGTCTAGGTCTGGTGTTTTGAGTCTTAGGATCCTGCATGGAAGATGAAGCATGGTCTGTATGTGATGCGTCACTTGATATCCAACATTTTCCATTGACCATGCCTCTCTCTAGGAATATTTATTAAATGTTTTCATTAGTTAAAAACTTAAGTTTAGAAAGCTTTAGCAATGTACCAGTCCCTACTGTGAAGGCAGCACAAAGAAAACTTCTCCACTCCCCACCATATATGTAGAATTTGCTGCTATGAATTTGATTTTGAAGATGAGGGCAGCAGATTTGTGCAGCAAAACAGTGAGGGTTTGTAAGTTTAGTCTTGATTAAGGTTAAAAAGGATCTTTGAACCTGGCAGCTTTCTAACAGACATTACAGTGGTTCAAGAGGCATTCCTGAAATCTATCTATGTTGGCGCTTCAGATGAACCAGTTGTATGCTTTTCCTTTTGTCTTTATTCATTCCCTTTCAATTACAAATGGTCATATGTATTCCTTTTACTGTAAGTGCTTTCCACATCTTTGTGAATATTTACTCTATAGGATACATCAGTTGTGAGTGAATTTTGAGATGTGTTAGTGAAAGTTGATACATGAAAGGAAATGCAAACCAGTTTTTCACACCAAGTGCATTGATACAATAATGTCTCCATATTAGTCTGTTACTGACCCATTTGTATTTGTGTTAAGGACACGCATTTAATAAGACCTACAACATGTATCATTTAATAATCACATCATGGAATAATCCAGAACATTCAAATCAATATGTAATTTAAGATTAGGAAGAAATTAAGTTACTGCTGAGTTGATATGATCCATCGAGTGATAAATAATATCAGAGTCAGTCACAATATCAGCAATAAAAAAACATTGCTGACTAATAATCATAGGAATATGCATGTAAAGTATTATACTATAACATGTTGAACTGTCCATTTAAAAAAACTAAAAAATACTTTAAATAGTCATAATATTGTATATAATTAATATACTTTATCATTTAATAAAATTATATATTATTTGAAAAACTGACATTTGAAAAACACAGACATATCTCACGTACTTCTACATACCCACTGATTCACACATATTTAATTCCCACATTATAGATGTGTATTTGTGAAGATTTCAATATTGATTTAAAGGGGATGAAAATAGAAAGGTAATGTTCTTTCAAGAAGTCATGGTAGGAACTCATGGTAAATACATCACTTTTTCTTTTTTTTCATTTTTTATTATTAAGAAATTTTCTATTCACTTTACATACCAACCACAGATTTTCCCCTCTTCCCTCTTCCCTCTTCCCACCCGCAAGCCTTCCCCCGCAACCCACACCCCATCCCCACATTTTCCAAGTCAAGGTCTCCAGTGGGGAGTCAGTAGAGCCTGGCACACTCAGCTGGGGCAGGTCCAAGCCCCTCCTGCTGCACCAAGGCTGTACAAGGTGTCACACCCTAGGCACTGGGCTCCAAAAAGCCTGCCCATGCACGAGGGATGGATCCTAATTCCCCTGCCTGGGGGACCCCCAAACAGTTCAATCTAAACAACTGTCTCCCATATCCAGAGGGCCTAGTCTAGTCCTATGGGGGCTCCACAGCTATTAGTCCACAGTTCATGGGTTTTCACTAGTGTGTTTGGTCATCTATGCATGTTTTCCCATCATGATCTCTACGTTCCCTGCCCACAGAATCCCTCCTCTCTCTCACCAATTGGATTTCAGAGCTTAGCCCGGTGCACAGCAGTGGATCTCAGCATTTGCTCCCATCAGTCACTGGATGAAGATTCTGTGATGACAGAGTATTCACTAGAACGGTCACCAGAGTAGACCAGTCCAGTCACCCTCTCAAGCACTGCCAGTAGTCCAACGTGGGGTCATCCTTGTGGATTCCTGAGAACTTCCCTGGCACCCTGCCTCTTCCTATTCCCATGATGTCTTCATTTATCATGGTATCTCTTTCCTTGCTCTCCTACTCTGTCCCTGTTCCAGCTTGACCCTCCCATTTCCTTATGTTCTCATGCCCCATTCTTTGCCCTCTATTACCCCAGCCCCCACTCCCAGTTTGCTCATGTAGATCTCATCTATTTCTCCTTCACTGAGCTGTCTATGTGACCCTCTTAGCGTCCTCCTTGTTAGCTAGCTTCTCTGGAGCTGTGGGTTGTAGTCTGGTTATCCTTTGCCTTATATCTAGTATCCACTTATGTGTATGTACATACCATGTTTGTCCTTCTGAGTCTGGGTTACCACACTCAGGATGGTATTTTCTAGTCCATCCATTTGCCCGCAAATTTCATGATATCATTGTTTTTTTACTGCTGAGTAGTACTCCATTGTGTATATGTGCCTCATTTTCTTTATCCATTCTTTGGTTGAGGGGCATCTAGGTTGTTTTCAGGTTCTGGCTATTACAAATAATACTGCTATGAACATAATTGAGCATGTGACCTTGTGGTAAGGTTGCATATTCCTTGAATATATGTCCAAGAGTGGTATAGCTGGGTCTTGAGGGAGGTTGATTGTCACTTTTCTGAGAAACCGCCATACTGATTTCCAGAGTGGCTGTACAAGTTTGCATTCCCACTAACAGTGGAGGCATGTTCCCCTTGCTCCACATCCTCTCCAACATAAGCTGTCTTCAGTGTTTTTGATCATAGCCGTTCTGACAGGTGTAAGATGGTATCTCAGAGTTGTTTTGATTTGCATTTCCCTGATGACTAAGGATGTTGAGCAATTCTTTAATTGTCTTTCAGTCATTTGAGATTCTTCTGTTGAGAATTCTCTGTTAAGCTCTGTAGCCCATTTTTTATTTGGATTGTTCAGTATTTTGATGTCTAGCTTTTTAAATTTCTTTATGTATTTTAGAGATCAGCCCTCTGTCAGTTGTGGGGTTGGTGAAGTTCTTTTCCCATTCTGTAGGCTATCGTTTTATCTTATTGACTATGTCCTTTGCTCTAGAAAAGCTTTTCAGTTTCAGGAGATTCCATTTATTAATTGTTGCTCTCAGTGTCTGTGCTGCTGGTGTTATATTTAGGAAGTGATCTCCTATGCCAATGTGTTCAAGACTACTTCCTACTTTCTCCTCTATCAGGTTCAGTGTAACTAGATTTATGTTGAGGTCTTTGATCCACTTGGACTTGAGTTTTGTGCATGGTGACAGATATAGATCTATTTGTAATCTTCTACATGTTGACATCCATTTATGCTATCACCATTTGTTGAAGATGCTTTCTTTGTTCCATGGTACAGTTTTGGCTTCTTTGTCAAAAATCATATGTTCATAGGTGTGTGGATTAATGTCAGGGTCTTCAATTCGATTCCATTGGTCCAAGTGTCAGTATTTTATGCCAGTACCAAGCTGTTTTTATTACTGTAGCTCTACAGGAGAGCTTGAGGTCAGGTATCATGATGCTTCCAGAGGTTGCTTTTCTGTACAGGATTGTTTTAGCTATCTTGCTTTTTTTCCCCCCCATATATAGTTGAGTATTGTTCTTTCCAAGTCTGTGAAGAATTTTGTTGGGATTTTGATGGGGATTGCATTGACTATGTAGATTGCTTTTGTTAAGATTGCCATTTTTACTATGTTAATTCAACCTATTGATGAGCATGGGAGATCTTTCCATTTTCTGATATCTTCTTTGATTTCTTTCTTCAGAGACTTTAAGTTCTTATTACACAGGTGTTAGTTATATTTTTTATAGTGCTGGTTAAGCTACGGCGCTGGATAAACGGCGCTGCCCCTCCCTGCTGGTCGCCGCCTGCAGCGGCCATGCTGGCGGAGGAGCGTGCTAAGTAAAAGAATCACAGCCATGGTTACCTTTTTGAGCTTTATTGAGAGGGGGAGAGAGAGAGAGAGGAGAGAGCGAGGGAGAGAAAGAGAGAGACAGAGAGACAGAGAGACAGAGGGGGGAGGGAGAGAGACAGGGGGCCCGCCGGGAGAGAGGAGCAGAAAGGAAGGGAAGAGAGGGAACAGAGCGCCCACCCGCTTTTTAGGCTGGGACACCTGCGAAGGCTGATGACGTAATTAAAGACCAAACCCTTACAACAGGTCTTTCACTTGCTTAGTTAGAGTTACCCCAAGGCATTTTAAATTATTTGTGGCTATTGTAAGGGGTGATGTTTCTCTGATTTCTTTCTCAGCCCATTTATCATTTGTATATAGAAGGGCGACTAATATTTTTTGAGTTAATCTTGTATCCTGCCACATTACTGAAGGTGGTTATCAGCTGTAGAAGTTCCCTGGTAGAGTTTTTGGGGTCACTTATGTATACTATCATATCATCTGCAAATAGCTAAAGCTTGACTTCTTCCTTTTCAATTTGTATCCCTTGATCTCCTTTTGTTGTCTTATTGCTCTAGCTAAAACTTCAAGTACTATATTGAATAAACATGGGGAGAGTGGACAGTCTTGTCTTGTTCTTGATTTTAGTGGAATTGCTTTGAGTTTCTGTCCATTTAATTTGATGTTGGTTGTCGGCTTGCTGTAAATTGCCTTTATTATGTTTAGGTATGTTCCCTGTATTCCTGATCTCTCTAGAACCTTTATCATGAAGGGGTGTTGGATTTTGTCGAAGGCTTTTTCAGCATCCAATGAGATGATCATGTGATTTTTTTTCTTTCAGTTTGTTTATATGGTGGATGACACTGACAGATTTTCGTATGTTGAACCATCCTTGCGTCCCTGGGATGAAGCCTACTTGGTCATGGTGGATAATTTTTTGATGTGGTCCTGGATTCAGTTAGCCAGTATTTTATTGAGTATTTTTGCATCAATGTTCATGAGGGAGGTTGGTCTGTAATTCTCTTTCTTTGTTGCATCGTTGTGTGGTTTGGTTATCAGGCTAACTGTAGCCTCATAAAAAGAGTTTGGTAATGTTCCTTCTGTTTCTATTGTGTGAAACAATTTGAAGAGTATTGGTATTAGCTTTTCTTGGAAAATCTGGTAGAATTCTGAGCTGAAATCATCTGGTCCTGGGCTTTGTTTAGTTAGGAGACTTTTAATGACCATTTCTATTTCCTTAGGGATTAATTGTCTATTTAAATAGTTTATGTGGTCTTGATTAATTTTGCTATGTGGTACCTATCCAGAATGTTGTCCATTTCTTTCAGATTTCCCAATTTTGTGGAATAGAGGTTTTTGAAGTATGACCTGATGATTCTCTGGATTTCCTCATTGTCTATTGTTATTTCTCCCTTTTCATTTCGGATTTTGCTAATTTAGATGCTCTCTCTCTGCTTTTTGGTTAATTTGGATAAGGGCTTGTCTATCTCAAAGAACCAATTCTTTGTTTCATTGATTCTTTGTATTGTTCTCTTTGTTTCTATTTCATTGATTTCAGCCCTCAATTTGATTATTTTGTGGCATCTGTTTCTCCTGGGTGAGCTTGATTCTTCCTGTTCTAGAGCTTTCAGATGTGCTGTTAAGTCACTAGTGTGAGATTTCTCCAACTTCTTTATGTGTGCATTTAGTGCTATGAATTTACCTCTTAGCACTGCTTTCATAATGTCCCATAAGTTTGAGTATGTTGTACATTCATTTTCATTGAATTCTAGAAAATCTGTAATTTCTTTCTTTATTTCTTCCTTGACCCATTGGTGATTCATTTGGGTGTAGCATGAATCTTAAAAGTTCTTATTAATAAAATCAAACCTCAGGCCAGGTATTGGGGTGAACACTGGAAGGTCAGAGAGACAGAACAAGCCACAGCTATCTCACCTTGCCGGATCCTCAGCTGATCTTGCTTCCTCAGACTGGAAGCCTCTATGTCCTCATATCCGAATGGCTCTCAGCTGAACTGCTGCTAGAAGCCTGAATGCTTAACCAGCCCAAATTCTTCTCCAGGCCAAATGCCTACCCAGGCCAAATGCCTCGAGTTTCTTCACGCCTTATATACCTTTCTGCTCTCTACCACCACTCCCTGGGATTAAAGGCTGGTTTACTGGGATTAAAGGCGTGTGTCACCATGCCTGGCCGTTTCCAATGTGGCCTTGAACTCACAGAGATCCAGAGGGATTTCTGTCTCTGGAATGCTAGGATTAAAGGCGTATGCTACCACTGCCTAGCCTCATGTTTAATATTGTGGCTGTTCTGTCTCTGACCCCAGATAAGTTTATTAAGGTACACAATATTTTGGGGAACACAATACCACCACAATTTGGGCATTATTCAGTTTCCATGAGATTGTAGACTTTCTGAAAATTTTGTTGTTGTTGAAATCTAACATTAAGCCATGGTGATCCAATAAGATACAGGAGGTTATTCCAATTTTTTTTTTTGTTGAGATTAGTTTGGGTCCAAGCATATGGTTGATTTTGGAGAAGGTTCCATGGGGTGCTGAGAAGAAGGTATATTCTTTTGTGTTAGGGTGGAATATTCTGTAGATATCTATTAAGTCCATTTGAGTCATATCATCTGTTAGTTCCCTTATTTCTCTGTTAAGTTTCAGTCTGGCAGACCTGTCAATTGGTGAGAGTGGGGTGTTAACATCTCCCACTACTAGTGTGTAGGGTTTGATGTGCAATTTAAGCTTTAGTAATGTTTCTTTTACAAATGTGGGTGCCCTTGTATTTGGGCCATAAATGTTCAGAATTGAGACTTCATTTTGGTGAATTTATGTGATAAGTATGTAATGTTCTCCCCGAACTCTTTTGATTGATTTTAGTTAGAAATCTAATTTATTAGATATTAGGATAGCTACACCAGCTTGCTTCTGAAGTCCATTTAATTGGAAAGTGTTTTCTCAGCCTTCTACTCTGAGGTAGTGTCTGTCTTTGAAGTTAAGTTAAGGTGTGTTTCTTGTATGCAGCAGAAGGATGGATCTTGTTTTCATGTTCATTCTCTTAGCCTGTTTTTTTTTAATGGGTGAATTGAGACCATTGATTTAATTGATATTAATGATTTAATTGATATTAATGACCAGTTTTTGTTAATTCCTGTTATTTTTTGGTGGTAGTGTTGTGTGTTTCTCTTCTTTGGTATTTGTTGGTGTGGGACTATCCATGTTTCATGG